>JAJLSN010000252.1:0-139124 GCA_030567655.1 Nakazawaea ernobii
AAAAGGCGTAGATTGAACGATAGTGATGCAGAATCTGATTCAGGAGCAGAGACTCCGAGAAAGACATTACCAGGAGAAATGATAAATTGTATTGAATGTTCCACACGGTTCAAAGTTTCAGTATACACGAAGAGCTTCATTAAAAATGGTCAAAAGGGTTATCTATGTGACGAATGTAATGAATTAAACAAGATAAAGTTGAAGAATATGAAGAAAAATCAGTTGAAACTGAGGAAGAAGAGACAATTAATAGCCAAATCGTTATTAGACCAAAAGGATTTCAACATATCCAAATTGCAAGATATGTGTATAAAGTTGATTTCTGCAAACATTGATAATGTTGAGAGCTTGGGAGATATTGGATCTGTTAATTATAACAAATTGAGTAAAATCTTATCAAAGAATAGGTCCTTGAATAATAAGACGATATCATTATTCTTGATGTCAAACTTATCTGTCTTGGAATTTTGGGATTGTTCTAATATTGATGCAGACAACTATGATAAAATGATTGCGTATTGTCCTTCTTTGACAAGTCTTACATTGTCAATGTGTGGACAATTGAATAACAAGAATTTGTTGAATTTAGCAAGTTTACCTCATTTACAAGAAGTTGATTTGAACGGTGCTTTCTTAATCAATGAGAGCTCTTGGCTGCAATTTTTTGAAGTGATGCTGGACAGATTAAGGACTTTTAAATTGAACAATACCCATAGATTCAATAATCAATGTATGCAATCGCTATTATCCAATTGTCCAAGCTTATCCAAACTTTCATTGAAAAGACTAGATACTTTAGATGATCCATTGTCCTACGAGTTAATACCGCATTATTTGAAGAATTTGACATCTTTAGAGATTTCGTATCCGTTGTGTGAGATATTAGATCAAACTATTTTGAACATTTTGCAAGAGAGTCAGTTGGAAACACTAGCTTTGGAAAACTGTGTATACTTGACAGATGAAAGCTTCCTAGGGTTATTAGAGCATGGTGGAAGATTGCAGAATTTAACTATAACAAACTCGAATATAACAAATGCTGGATTTCATCAAGTTTTCAGTAATTGGGAGATTAATCATGGATTAATGGAATTGAATCTCTATAACAATTTGAATATTCAAGATGATTCAATGCTTGCCATCTTACAACACTCGAAAAACTCTTTAATCAATTTGAACTTGAACTCGTGCAAATCTTTAACAAAAGATTTTTGGGCAAATTTCCCAAAGATGCCATTACTAACTATATTGGATTGTGGATTTGTTAGAAGCTTTGACAATAAGGCATTGAGGAAAGTTATCAAGCAATGTGAAAACTTGACGATTATAGAAGTTTATGGGAATAATAAATGCAATGACACGGATATCGTCAAGGCTGGGTTGAAAATTATTGGAAGAGAACGTGATACCATATAATATATTGAATTTCGCAATAAATTTTTCACAGTTTTTTTTTTTTTTTGTTTCTTAGTTATATGTTTTGTAGTAAAAAATCTTGATGAGTTTCTTTGAAAAGAGTACATCATACCTATAGAAATGCCACAATTAAACTTCCCATATCAGATCAAGTCTATCATTTTGGATATAGAAGGTACAATTTGTCCCATCTCATTTGTCCATGACACTTTGTTTCCTTATTTCCTTGCTAAACTTGATACAACATTATCAAAATATCCATATCCAATTGCCAATGTTACCGATGACATTTCAGGCACAATAGCGGAATTCCCTAAATTCACTTCACAAGCTGAATTATCTCAGCACATCCACAGTTTAGTCAGTAATGATGTCAAGGATCCTATCTTGAAGAAACTTCAGGGTTTAATATGGCTTCAAGGATATCAATCTGGTGAATTGAGTTGTCCTATATATGAAGATGCCGTTGAACAAATTCAAAATTGGCATAAAATTGGGAAATCCATTTATATTTATTCTTCAGGAAGTGTCAAAGCACAGAAATTGTTGTTGAAGCACAATAAATCAGGAATTGATTTGAATCAATTTGTTGTTGACTATTTTGACACCGTTAACGTTGGATCTAAGTTGCAAGAGTCAAGTTATGAAAAGATTCAAAGACAAGTTGAAGGAAGGGCATTATTCTTAAGTGATAATGTCAATGAATTGAACCTGGCTGAAAAGAGTATGGATTGTTGTTTGGTTCACAGACCGGGTAACAAACCAGCAGATTTTGAAAAGAAGGTGACTACATTTGATGATCTCTTATAGCAAAAAGTGTATGTACTAAAAGTGTAAATACTTCTTCTGATAACCAAAAATATGAAAATAAAACAGTAATACTATTGAAAACTCAAAAAAATCCAATTAATCTTCCATTTGTTCACTGAACAAGATATCAGCAGCCATTTCCTCATTCTTGTCGCAAGCAAAGTAAACTTGTATAACCATATTACGATCAAACCCTAATTCACATAACCTATTTATAGCGCCTTCCTCTTCAGGAGTTATGGCGATCCTTACACTTCCATCATCTTCACCATCTTCACCTTCTGCGGCACCACCAGCAAATGAACTGGCTAACAAATCATCATCACCATTACCCATCAACATACTGACAAATTGCTCAGGGTTTTCTTGAATTAATTGTGCCAATTGAGGATTTTGTTGCAGTATCTGTTGTAACAAAGTTTCAATCATTTCTGGATGTTCAGACAAAACCAGTCTCAACTGTTGTAATTGTTCTTGTGATACGCCTCCAACAGATGACGCCTCAGGTGCTTCAGCACCACCGGCAGCTGCAGCCAGAGCTGCTTGTTCAAACAAGTTTCCCGATGTTTGTTGATCTGTTGTACTTCTGGATTCCAGTGGCAGAGCCTGTGATGCTGGTGTCAGTTGCTGTTGCAGTGGTTGTTGTTGTTGACGAGGTTGTTCTGGAATACCTGTTAACAAATATTCGACAGCTCTATCAGGATTATTGAATGCAGCTATCAATGCTCGTTCAACCATTGGTCTTTCATAACCCATCTCCATTATATTGGCTATGGCAGCTTCTCTGGATGAACCAGTTGCAAAAGTTGATGCGTCAAATGGTTGACCCTCGGTAGATGACAGAGTTGCATTTGATGTAGGTACAGATGATCCTTCTGCTGGTACACTAGCAGACGATTGAGCAGCCGGCTGTTCTTCAACTTGTGGGGTGGAAGTTTCCACCGGAGTGGCTGCCTTCTTTGGCTTTGAGATCATGAATATGATTTGGTCATTCTCCTTTATCTTGAAAAATTCAATAGTCTTATCATCTTGTAACACTTTACCAGAATAGACAAACTTCAATTGTGAAACATCACACTCTTTGATTGAAGCCAATTTCTCCTTCACAGATGAAATTGAATCTTGTAATTCAACCTCTATTGGAATTCTCTCCTTTTTAAAATCCTTGAATACTATTTGCATTACTGAATAGTGATAGAAGCCAGCTGATTTAGTTTGCCACTTTTGTTTTTTTGCTTCTCTGTTTTAAAAATTATGTTGAAAATTTTTTTGGTTTTTTTTTTTTTTTTTTTTTTTGTGTGTGTGTGATTTTTGGTGTTTGGGATGTAAATAAAATATCAATTAGGGTCTATTGGAAAGAGGAGAGAGAATGAGTCGTATCCATTTTGAAGATGATTTGACTCTAGAAGCCGACGTGGACCTTGCTAAGAAATACCCAGAATATGGCAACTTAATCAGTGCTATTAACGATGACCTGTTAGACTTGTCTAAATGGGATAAACTATTCACTTATCTTGACCATCTAATCGATATCGATCAATCAGAACCTGTGAAGACCGCGATACATGACCATTACAACTTGTTGCTATTGAAGTTCCCATACTTGGTTGAATATTGGAAGAATTTCGTGACAGTGGAGTATCAATTGCATGGCTTGAATAGATCTGTCAAGATATTACAAAGATCGTTAGAGTTGTTCCCAAACTCAATTGAGCTTTGGTTGGACTATTTGAATATCATTATATCAAACAACTTGCATAACGGTAACGATGAATTCGTTAGAAACTTGTACGTGAAATGCTTAGATCAATGTGGTAGACAATTTTTGTCTCATCCCCTCTGGGATCAATACCTTGGATGGGAGTCGAGTAAGAATGGTGAAAACTCAGTGGAATACCTTTCAATTTTGTTAAAAGTGATCAGGTTACCCTTGCATCAATATGCCAAGTACTCTACCAAATTTCTTGAATTGAAAAATAATTTCCCCATGTCAGAGCTCATACCACCTTCTGAACTTGAAACACTATTAAAAGGTAAGGACGCGGGAAGTTTTACCATTGATGAACAGACTATAATCACTGATGAATATTTTGTCTCTGTCATCAACAATACTAGTAAAATGACTAATCAGCGATGGAGCTTTGAACAAAAGATACATGAAACACAATTTAAAATACTGCCTGTTCCTCAAGGGGAGTTGACAAATTGGGAAGAATACTTACTGTTTGAAGAATCTCAGGGAATTCATGAGCAAATTGTTTCGCTATATGAACGTTGCTTGGTTCCCTGTTCGATGTATGAATTATTTTGGATCAGGTATTTGAAATATTTGATCAAGCATGGAGAAGATGACCAGGAAGTTAAACAAATATTCAATAAAGGTATAAGGCATACCCCTAAGGAGATGATCAATTTAAGAATGATGTACTCTAGATATATGCTTGATAAGGATTTGATCAAATCTTTTGGCATCTTGTTGGCCTTATTAGATGGTAACTTATTAAATGAACACAAGGTTTTGCAAGCTATATATTTGATTTTGACCAAGGATTCTAATTTTGACCAAGATGTTGATATCGTGTTGAAATATTCATTCGGTGATTACAAAGAAGACGAAGAGGAAGATGAAGAACCTGCTGCTAAAAAGAGGAAAACAAATACAGTTCCTGTATCCATAAAAGAAATTGAAGAAGTCAAGTTGAAGTTGATATCAAAAGTCAGCGGTGATTTTCTCAAACAAGTGGTATCTAAGCTCAATTCGTTTGAAAATTTAAGGTCCATAGCTTTGAATCAAAAATTATCAAAAACAAATGGTTTAAAGCTGAAAAGAGATTTATTTTTGAAATTCATAAGCAAACCATCAATTTCAAAAGATGTTCAATTCTGGACCTCATTCACAAAATTCGAAATACAACAGCGGAGTACAAAAAATGTATCAAACATAATGACTTATTTACTAAACTATTCCCAATTGACTCAGACTATTCAACATCAACTCATACGAAGAATATTGAATTTCTTGTTCAAAAATATAGATGTGTCAATATCATCTTGGGAAATATCCAAAATCTTGTTGGAAATCGATAACCACTCATCATTCAACTACAAGAAATTTTCCAAATTGAGAAACAATATTTCTGATTCTACTTTGATCAAACAGGCGGGTCATCCTGGTATAGAAACGGAGCAGAAACCAATCATTGTCAATAGGTTGAACTTTTTTGAATCCATTGATAGTATTCCTCCTTTGCCCATTTACAGAAATGTTGAAAAACTGAGTGTGCCAATCAAGTATCCTAAAATTGAAGAGGAATTGTAACTTTAGTGAATTATATAATGAATGTATATTTAACGACATTTGCAGTCATCTCCACTTGAGTTTGTCCAGACCTTACGAATATGATAAATCCCTTCTACAACAATAAGAATCGTCTCGAACCTTAAACTACATGCAGAACATCACCTCATTTTTTTCAAAATTTCATTTGTGCAGAAGTGATTAAAAAATTCCGCTAGCTTTTGGGGCCTTGAATTTTTCCAAAGAGATTAAATTAAAGGACGTCAAAAGAAAGAGAACATAGCTTCAATCGAGGCATCAACTGGTTACAACATTTTGAAGTGGAATAATCAAAGAATTACATAAATGAGCCAGTGATCGATTCTATTTTGAAAAAGCGCAGGGTAGACCAGGTTTGATTCCTCCTACAAGTGAATACCCAAAAATCCTTGCAAAAGTTTTAAAAAGTTTGCCTGGCACTTATACTTACACTGCGAAGGCTAAAGACTCTGCTTTAAATTTCGAGAGCAGTAACAAACTGCCGCTATTTCGAGCTGCTCCATTTGTATATCTTGAAAAGCAAGAGCATCTTATAGAGAGCGCTCATGGCTTCAGTGGCTTTGTGAGACAGATAAATGGTGACATAATTACTAAAGACATGCAATCTGGAAATTATCAGATTGTCCAGAAATTGCAACTTATCCAACAATGTTTCTTTGCTGTTTTTTATTTTAGTTGGACAAAACCGTATCATGCCTGTTTGAGGGGTGAAGCGCTGCACCAGATAATGGGGACGCCAGGTTTTCGGTATCAATTGAAATGGAGTTCTGTTTTGTAAGTGTTATCAAATTACGTCTCCCCTTTACATATTTCAAGCTAGATTTCTTCATCGAGATGGGAAATTTTGGAATGGGCGACATCTTTGGTATTCTGATAATGCAAAAACTTACAATGATCAAAGCAGTGTAATCATGTTCAATTGATGAGAAGCATTGTTGCTTGTCTTTGGTGAAGGAGTTTGTATCGAAGCACGTAGTGACGCTTGAAAATAAAGATTTTGTTCCTTCAATGGCTAATTTTGAAGTGATTGAGGATGCAATCACAAGATAAGATCTTTTAGATAGTGATTTCGGTGAACTTCAACATGTTTAAGCATTCTTACACTAAGCTAAATATTGTAGTTAAAGACGGCGTTTTCAATGAAATTTGTACTGGGTGTTTTTATTTCTATGTAGAAAATTTCTGGTTTAGAAACAGTATATTAGTTCAACCAATATGAACACAACGTGTATCATTATAAAGCTTTTTGGAAGCAATTATCGGAAATAACTTTTGTGTCCGAAGTCTTTAACTTTGAGTTGTATTTTACTGGGTGAAATTCTCGAATTGTCTATTTGAGTTTATAGCATTTTCTGTAGATATTGCCATATTATTCAAAGCTGATCAAACATAGTTAAGTCTAAGCTAAGTCTGTATATGGATTCATGGCAACAAAGTTGGTCGCATTTCCGTAGATGGAACTATGCGTCCATTGATTACATGTACTCTTATCTGACCCCCCTTATCTATATTCCGTAGTATTTTGCTGTTGCTGTTATCAGATGAACTTTTCGAACCAGTCTAGTGCCTTCATGACAAATTATAAATAGACAAGTGAAACTGGCCACTTCTAGCTAGACTGAAATTATGTGCAACATATTGGTCTCTTTGATTAAATTGAAAATTCAATATTGATTAAGATTGCTTATCTCTTCTCAACTATTGAGGGGATCACAACGTTGGATTTCTTATTTAAACAACCTATCCCCTACCTGTTTTGTATTAAATTATCAACTGATTACAAAATAATTACAATGTCATCGAAAGAATCATTTGTTACACAAGAAGGATATTCATCCACTGATGAGTCGTCATCACATCGAGACTCTTCAGAGACTATTAATGAGAAAAAGGAGAAACTGAAGAGTGAACCAAAGAAAACAACGCTTGATGAAGTTTTCGAAAATTTGCCTGATAAATATCTTTATAAGCCAAATGCTGAAGACCCAAGTCTCAAATTTAAGA
Organism: Nakazawaea ernobii; assembly: GCA_030567655.1. NCBI lineage: Eukaryota > Fungi > Ascomycota > Pichiomycetes > Alaninales > Pachysolenaceae > Nakazawaea > Nakazawaea ernobii. The sequence continues at coordinate 7,568 of JAJLSN010000252.1, forward strand.
ACGCCAGACAACTGGAACTATACAGAGAAGCACCATTCTTATATTTCGAAAAACCAAAACATCTTGTTGAGAGAGCCAGTGGTTTCAATGAATTCATCAGTCACAATTACGATCACTTAGTTACTACAGGAACGAATGTTACAAAAAGTGACATGCTTAAGAAATTGGAACTTTGTCAACAAACTTTCATGAATTTTGGTATCCCTTATAACAATTGGACAAAGCTGTGTCTTGTTTGTTTCAGGGGTGAAGCTCTGCTTAGACTGATGGGAACACCATGTTTTAACTATCAGATGTCCTGGGGTGCATTTTTGGAGCGGTTGTTGCAAGGCATCTCAGTCAAAAAAGATTTCGATTTGAAAAGCTTCATCAGCAGGGAAAATTATGGAAACCGCGACCTTGTCGCCCCTTTGTTGAAGCAGAAGCTCAACATGATTAAAGAGGCGCCATCAACTTGCGACAAGCACGAAGCATTACTTTTATTAAAAGATTTTGTCCATAAGAATATGAGTTCTGTTACCGCACCCGATTTTGTTCCCTCGATGGCTAATTTCGAAAAGATTGAAAATTCAATGAGTAACGCACAACTCTTTTTTCGTAGGACAGGAAAAGATAAAAAAGGATTTGATTATTACAACTGAATTGCGAATAAAACGTTTCTATCATCTTCAACATCTTCTTTTTTTTTTGATATTCAGCTTTTAATAATAATCGTTTTCTTTAGTAATTTTCAACAGTAGTCAAGAGTTGTGACACTTTCCATCTCTTCTCTCCACTCCCCTGTGACTTAACATTTCACATCATGCCTGTCATAAAATTAACCGCCAAGTTCAATTTTGTCGTTGTCAACCTACTATAAAAGTTTTACCATCAATATGATGCATCATATAAAGAAACTTAGATAGTCATGGAAATCCCAGATTGATTGGCGAAAGACTAAAATCACTGCAGCCGGGCCATGATATAAAACAAACCATCATAAACAATTCTTATTGAGACCAAACTTTAAAATCAGATTATCGACTAGGGCAAAGTCTAGAAGAATAATAATTTGATTTGGTCATTCACATTTCGATAAATGGAGTATATGTCATTTGAATTAGCTACTTTTGACGTCTCTCTCATATATTCGCTTCATAACACACAGTTGATACTTCGACTACAGAGCATTTCGAACTTGTCTGGAACCTTTTAAAAAACATATATGTAGACAAGTAAATATAGTTTTGGGAACTGCAAGACTGAAATTGTATGCAACAAATTCGTCCTCTACTGAAACTAACATTGGGTAAAATTGCCCACACACTCTCAGCCTTTAGAGAATTCGCAAGTTTGGAATGATTATTTAAGTAACTGTCTTCCTCCTTGACAATGTTATCAATAAAAACAGTCGAGTAGGATGTCATTAAATGAATCATCAGCAACTCAAGAAGAGCGTTTATCCACTGAAGAGTTACCATCACCATCAGATGGATCAGACTGTCTAGATGACTCATTTATCTTGTTGAAAGAGGAACTGGAAGAATCAGAGAATCCCGTGAAGCCTGATGAAGCAACGACAGATAATGAAACGGAGAACACTGTGAAGTTTGATAACGAAATAATGACGGATGATGCTATAGAAGAATCAGAGAAATTTTCAGTAAAATTTACAAACAGATCAATCATTGATTCTATCTTGGAAGAACTCAGGGCCAAAGAAAACAATTCACTACTGCTTCCTCCTCATGCTGAATATCGCAATATTCTTAAAAAAGTTATGGAGAATTTGCCTGATACTTGTCCTTATGAGCCAAATACCGAAGACCCAGGTTTAAATTTTAATAGCGCTCGGCAACTGCTAATACTTCAACAATATCCATTTTTATATTTCGAGAGGCCAAAACATCTTGTTGAGAAGGCTACTGGTTTTTCGGACTATGTAAGTCACAAGATTCGTAAAGAATCGCTTCACCTTACAAGGGGGGTCTTCCGGTGTGGAAAATTGATTTTCGATAGCTACTATCTATGCAAAAACTTCGAATTTTTTCAAGACCAGTTCATGATGTTTGGTGTTCCTTATTCTGAATGGACAACACTGTATCTTGTTTCTCTCGGGGAGAATCCCAACAGGGGTTCGATAATGATGGAAAGACCAGGATTCGACTATCAAATGCCTTGGGGTGATTTCGTGACACAAGTGACGGAAAGCGTTGGAGTCAGGGAAAATGTGTATTTTAATTCAACTGATCCAAACAATATGAGAAATTTCCTAGAGTATGACCTTGTTGGCCCTTATATAAAGCAGAAGCTTATGCTGATAAAATCGTCACCGGCGCAATTTTTTTCTAAGAAGCAAGAGTCTTTGCTGTTACTTAAAGAGTTTGTCCAGAAGCACATTCCACCTCTTGACAATTATGATTTTGTGCCTTCAATGACTAATTTCCAAGAGATTGAAGATGCAGTTAGCAAGTTAAAAATTAGGTTCAACACGTCAAGTGATGAATTTATGTGTTGTGGTTTTTCATGATTGTAATTAGCTTAGTTGAGCATGGGGTTAAGGGTTTATTTTTGTATTGATGAAATTCGTACTTTAAAAGAGCTGGTTCTCAGGTGTATACTATTTCACGTCTAATATGACAATTGTAACAAGTTGAGGTTTTCTTTTATTAACTCGTTAAAGACCAGTTTTTCAACCTCTGATAATCGAGTATTTTTGTATCCTGAACAGTAATTTCAAACGCGAAGGTAGCCTCGAGTCAAGTGAGAAAAGATGAGCATGCAGCTCCTTTACAACAAGCGCCGTACAAGTGTGAGGTCAGATCATCTCCAGTGGATCACTTGACATATATATGATGAGCTCCAACACTGTATCATTCGTTCTCGCGTGTAATTCGGATTTCTCAACCAGCGAGAAACACTTTATTTGATAACGACAATTTTAAATTGTTTGAGAGCAACAACAGTGCGAGCTTTTTATAAAATGAAAGATATCCGCCAGATCGTAATGCCACAACCCACAGTTTATCAAAACGTACACCACAATACAAAATGTCTGCAACAACTTCTCAAGGGCAATCAAAGCTTATCTTGCATACTTTGAACTATTCTAGATCAAATCGCTTAGTTTGGTTATTGGAAGAGTTAGGTGTTGATTATGAAGTGAAGATCGCACATTTCACCAAGGAGATGAATGCCCCACCTGAATTGAAAAAAATCCATCCATTAGGTAAAGTGCCAATCGTCGATGACAACGGTGAGATAATCACTGAAAGTGGGTTTGTTGCACAATATTTGTTATCAAAGTTTGACAAGGACAACAAATTAACCCCTACTGCTGCCATTGATCAATCACAAGTGAGTTACTTTATACAATACTCCGAGGCAAGTTTACAACCTTTATGGCTGACGATCGTGGTAATAACCGTCGTCAAGAAAAGACTCCCATGGGGGTTAGGATACCTCGGTGGTTATCTCTTTGATGTTTTATTGGACGCTTACTATCAACCACAGGTATTGAAACAATTGGATTATTTGGAAGAATACATGCAAGACAGGACGTTTTTCGTTGGTGATAAGTTGACAGCTGCTGATATCATGATGGCTGTGACTCTTAATAATTTGATCACTACTAAATATATCAAGCGTACAAGAGATTATCCAAATTTACAAAAATGGCTGGAAATGGTGGAATCAAATGAAAATTATCAAAAAAGTGACAAGATTGTTAAAGCAGGATGAATAGTGGCAATGATAATGATAGCAGTAATAGCAATAGTATTATAGTACAACTTGTATATATAAAATGAAAAAAAACAAAAAGTTTAATGAAAATTACAATGTTGAAGAAATAAATTATACAGTAAGCAAAGATCATGACGTTGGATTCATTGTGATGATTTCTCAATGACTTATTCTAACTGGTAATTCTAATAATTCAAAAAGATAATTATTAAAATCATTTAATCTTTGTTCCAGTATAGTGGAACTGACATTTGCCAATGGACCAGGTATAGTTGGTAATATTCTAGCCTCTTCAAGGGCTTCCTTTGGGAACAATTTTTTCAAATGGGCTTGGAAATCAAAGAAATCTTCATAATTTCTATTTATCAATCTTTTAACACCATTATTAAAAGTTAACTCTATTGAATACCAATATTTACCACGACCATCATTATCCTTGGTAAAATATTTCTCCGTGATTAATGCTCTAATCACGTAAATATCACCCAATTCTAAAAATAATGCTGTAGTCCTTGATGATAACAAAGTTTCAGATCTGTTTAATGAACCTTGATCATTATTTGATTGTAAATAAACATTTTGATTTTGATGAATACTATTAGTATTACTTATCGGTGTTGCCGATTTCTTATATTCATCTCTTTCCTTATTCCATTGCTCCACCGTGGGTAATTTACTATTCAATATATCCTGGGAATCAAACACTTTTAATTCTCCTCCATTTTTAGTCATATCCAAGACACCAACATATGAAACGGGAACTAAACCGGGACCACCTAATCTACTAACGGGTTTAGCAATATACCAATCATTACCACTATGAGCACAAATTGTCACGTATTCATCCTTGGTCACTTGTAATTCTTGATTCGACATGGCATCAAAATCATACAACACTTTACCATGCAATGTGATTAAACTCTGTCTCTTTCTCATATACGAAGGTGTTAAAACCTTAAAATAAGATATTGGAACAACTCCAGTCTTCGATAAATTCAAATCTGTCACGTTATACCAATTCTCATCTGCTTCATTGACCAAGAAGTATTCATCACCTTTATGGAAACTCAATTCTAAATCACCTTGTGATTGATAATCGTACAAGGCTTGAATCTTTTTCCTTTGAGAAATTTGTGGTGAAGTTATCACTGGTCGTTTGCTTGTAGTACTTGTGCTACTATTGGTTTTTTTAAAGCTCTATGAAAGTACGGGTTAGTAAGACATTCAGTTTCCTATAATACGAGTAATGATAACGACATACTTTAAATACCATTCTGTCTATCTAGTTGTATCTATCTATCTATCTGGTTGTTCCTCTCTCTGCTCGTTTTGTAAAAAGATTTTCTTCGCCCAAAACAGAATTTTCACCTTTTGAAATTGCCGTTTTTGGTCATATATAAGATTGCCTAAAGGAGTAATAATGGCTGGATGGATTGATGTAAACCAGACGGTAGAGACTTCTTATGGGGTTTGACTGTTGTAGAGGTGTTGGTGAGTGGATACGGCGGTGTTGATGATATATGACACAGAGACAAAAGAGGGGAATATTTGAATTTATATAGTTAAATAGATGTTTTATTTGAAACAGAATCAGGGGTTAAGGGATGTTCGGTTTCTTAATAGTATGATCATCTAACTATGACTCAACCCTTTCCATAAATTAGCAGCATATCGTTGACAACCATATGAATCCTTTCATCGTTTTTCCAATTCAAACTATAGACTGTATTTCTGCCTTAGCGCTGTTTGAATTATTGAGTTTACTTTTATTAATTGTAAGTATCAACTATATAGTTATCCTACAATTAAAGACCCATTTCCCGGATACAAAATACAAACGCGTTTCAAGTATGTATGCTACCCCTATATATGACAAAGCATCACGCCCAATTAGTCCTTCTCTCACCATCTCCCTCTCTATCTTCATCTCTTTGTCTCATCATGTTTCACTTCTATTTCCCAATTTCTTGTTGTAAATTTCCAAGAGAAAAAATAAAAACAAAATATTAAAAATTGAAAAGTTTTCTGGAAATCCCACAACCTTTTGAAGAACGGCATCATGAATCAATCTTCAACTTATAAAAGGGTCTGGATAAGGAAACCAGGAGGGGTCCCCACCGCATTACAGGTTTCCCCTGATGATTTAATAGACGATTTGAAAAGTTTAGTGATGCAAAAATATCCAACAACGCTAGGTAGAGATTATGACCCGGCCGATTTGATATTGAAGTTAGAATCACCAACTGTAAGATTAACATCACCGTCGAATAATAATGGTTCGAGAAAACATAGTAAATTACATCCATTGCTTACAACTTCGTCTCATGATTATATACCAAAGCAATCGGGAATACCGATTTCACCCATCCCAATATCTTCAACAAAATCTCCATTATTACCGCCAAATACAAATTATCAAAGGCCAAATTCAAGAAATGAAGATGAGTCGAGCAAAAGTCAGTCTCCCTTTAGTAGTTATACAACAATACTACGCCCTGATCAAAATGTTTGGAAGTTATTAGATTATCATTTCCCACATGGAATGTCAATGAATGATGCCTTGGTGATAGAAGTTCCTCAATTGACAGCATCATCACCAAACAATCATTTAAACAATCGTCAAGGGTCAGGTTTTTCATCTGTCTTCAATTCTTATACTTCTCCACAGAAAAATGAAATTCCTGCCGACATTTTACAAAATAATAATAAGTCATTACATCATTCAACTTTACCAGCACAAGCACAACAATTGGCCAAATATCAACATAGCTTATCGTTCTCTGGTGAACTGCGTCAACAGACCAGCAAGAGACAAACCCCAGTACATAGAAGATCGCAATCAAATCCACAATCACCTCAATCTTCAACATTTAATAACATCAACAATGCTGGTGGTAGTGGTTCAACTTCCGGTAATACTAATACCACCTTATTAATGCTTCCAAAGGATTATAATGGCACAAACTCCAACAATAATAAAGAAAGATTTTATCCATTAAATGCAAGTGATTTGAAACAGAAAAATTTGGGTAAAATTGCCGAGAATAGGAAAGAAATTGATCCTACAAAGGATTCATCATCACCATCTTCATCTTCTGTGCTAGCTCCAAATACCAAGAAGATAAAATCAACAACAGAGAAAGTTTTCCCGTCGATAAACGTTTTAATCGTTGAAGATAATAAAATTAATCAAAAAATTTTACAAGCATTCTTAAGAAAGCGTAAGATTAATTTTCAAACTGCTGTTAACGGTGAAGAAGCTATTCAAAAATGGAAACAGGGAGGTTTCCATTTAGTGTTGATGGATATCCAATTGCCCGTTAAATCTGGTATTGAAGCAGCAATGGAAATTCGTCGAATGGAAAAATTAAACAAGATTGGCTTATTCAGTTCAAAATCTTCAACAAATATCACAAAATTATCTCAACAAGATGAACTAGATCTCACAGTTTTCAGAACTCCCGTCATTATTGTCGCATTGACTGCATCCACGTCAAGTTTGGATAGACAAAAAGCTTTAGCAGCAGGTTGTAACGATTATTTGACAAAACCTGTTAATTTGGATTGGTTACAAAACAAGATAACCGAATGGGGGTGTATGCAAGCACTTATTGATTTCGATCATTGGAAAGATTAATCGTTGCCAAATTTATATACCCCCCTCTCATGCCCAACTCGCACCATTTCCACCCATTCCATGCCTTTTATGTTCATGTATGTATGTATGTATGTATTTTTTTCTTCTTCGTTTTTATATTTTCGTTTTTTTCGTGTTTGTCATGTCTTGGTTTCATGCATATATACGTTTTGCTGTTGCCGTTGTTGTTTATTTCTTATTTCCATGATGTAAATCTACATATTGAAGTTGTAATGCTGGATGTTTTTTTTTTTAATTTATTTTATACTTGTTCAAATTTCAATTTCAAATGTCAAAATACAATAAATCCAAGTAATTTAATTTTTGAATAACATACATAGGTAGAAAAACCAAATTGTAAATAAAAAAAAAAAAAGAATCAAACCCAATTGATGTAATCTCTTCCAACTACTCTGAAAACTCTCAATTTACCGCTTTTGAAATCTCCTAATTTATAACTTCCTCTAGTGATCTTACCAGCGGCATCAGTTTCAATTACTTTGAATTTTTGCTTAACAGGTTCATATTCATAAATAATACATGAATGAACTTCCCCAACCCCGATATCAACAACACTCTTTTGACGGAGCTTATTATGATTTACAAATTTAGCCTTCATGCAAAGTATATCCCCTGGTCTAATCTCATCATACTTGGTACAATCTTCAAACGAATTGAATTTGAATACAAGTGCACCGTAACCTTTAGTCCCGATTGCAGGCAAGATTGGTAAACGCTTTGATAACTTTCCCAAGACATATGGAACTAAACGATTTGCACCGATGTTTGCAGCACCTAATGATTCAGCCAATTTCAATACTTGAGTACCATACTCAAATGACAGGTCATCTAATTTATCCTTACGTGGAGTTGGCGCTTTAATTTCATATTGCTTGAATGAAACAGTATTGACTGGATCACTTGATGAATAATTCACCTCAATAACTAATTGAGACAAATCATGGTATAATACATAATAATCACGATAAATTACATTTCTTCCACCTCTCTTTTGTACACTATGGGTATCAACTTCAAAAATGGCATTTTTACCTATCTCAGAAGCAATAGCCGGTGGAAGCTCGGAATGGACCCACCATTCATTATCAGCAGACAAGTCAATATTGACATGGCCAACTTCGGAGTTTAATGTGCTTGGACGTGATATAGCCTCCATGCTTTTTCTTGAAAGGTCAACCGATTTTTTCTTACTGCCAACTTTAGATGGCGTTGAAACGGAAGAAAGGGGCGGAGGAGGTGGTGCTTCCTTATCTCTATGTGTCGATGATCTCCTTACAGGAGCAATGTTATCAAGATTCCCTTGATGGCCAGAAAATGTCTTAGATTGAGCTTTACTGATTGGTGCCGGTACATTTGGAATTGGTGGAGGAATATCAGCATTAACATTTTCAGACAGAGTTGGTGGGTGAGTATGCGATACTGAGGCATGTGGTGGAATAGCTGGTGCCGAAGGATTTGAAGGAGCTTCTGCAAAAGGAGGGATAGGAGGAGCCCTCGTTGTAGGAACTTCACCATGTGGAATAGCTGGTGCCGAAGGATTTGAAGGAGCTTCTGCAAAAGGAGGGATAGGAGGAGCCCTCGTTGTAGGAACTTCACCATGTGGAATTGGAGGAGCCCTCGTTGTTGGAATTTCGGTATGAGGAATTGGAGGAGCTCCTGTTGATGGAATTTCAGCATGGGGAATTGGAGGAGCTCTCGTTGTTGGGCTTTCAGTATGAGGAATTGGAGGAGCTCCTGTTGATGGAATTTCAGCATGGGGAATTGGAGGAGCTCTCGTTGTTGGGCTTTCAGTATGAGGAATTGGAGGAGCTCCTGTTGACTGAATGTCAGCATGAGGGACAGATGGTAATGGTGGTGGTAAATCAGTATCCTCATCAGCATCATACCCAGTTGTATTCAGCTCTATCACTGAACTTAGAGGGTCGCCGGGAAGACGAGGTTCAAGAGTCGTTTCAGCATCTTCGAAAACTTCGGCTTCATGATCATCCTCTTCATCATGTTCAAAAGAATGATCTCTTATCTCAGCCTTGTGCTGATTAGACTCCACGGGAGGTACCACAGGTGCCACAGGTGGGACTGACAGCTCTTCGTTAACTGTATCCTCTTCTTCATCTGTAATGTTAGCCGCAGAAACAGCAACAGCTTCACCATCATCATCTTCGCTGGATAATTCCTGAACTGTTGAAGAAACAGACTCATCTTCATCATCATGATGAACACCTGGAATAGTTGGTTTCAGGTAATTTGTTTCCGAAGGAGTGTCACCTTCATCGGATTTAGCTATCTCTTTTGGTAAAGGAGATGTCGCAAACCCAGGTAATGGCTGTGGTGGTGGTATTGGTTCAGAGGTATTCAGCTCTTTGTTTTCAGTCTTGTTCTTCTTTGGTTTTGCAGAATTGGTTGCAGCAAATGGACTGGCCATTCCCATCATACCAAACATGCCGACTCCACCAGAGAGTTTGGCCATACGTTCTCTCAAAGCACGTTCACGTGCCTCCTCTTCGTCCTCTTCGTCATCGTCATCATCTTCATCATCATCATCCTCGTCATCGTCATAATTTTCTTTTTCTTCATTACCGTTGTCTTCATTCACAACCGCACGCTCCTCGTAATCTTCGTCGGAGTCTTTCTCTGCAAGACTTTGTAAATCACCTCCCGTTGATACTCGGTGCTCAGAAATTTCGTTGTCAGTATCATGATAAAGTGATGTATTATCGTCTGTCAGGTTTTCGGTATGAGTGGAATGACGCGTAAGCTTATCACCATGCGACGAAGACGATAATAGTGACCCTCCAGTGATATTAGATGTTATAGGGATTGGCGGCAGTTCATGTGACAGTTCTCCTTCTCCTTCAGCTGCAGAATGTGAATGCACTTCAGCTTTTTTCTTCTTCTTTAATTCTTTCTTCTCCTGTCTTCTTTTCTCCAGTTCTGCTTCTCTTTCTGCCTCTTCCAGTTGTCTCTTTTGAAGCAATGCAATTCTTTCTTTGAGACTTAACTTTGGACCCTCTTCCTCTGTTGATGAATGATCTTCAACTGCTGAAGGTGTTGAAGAAGAATTGACCGGAGGAGGAACATGCGAAGGTTCTTCCTTCTTAACCGGTGTTTTGTTATATGAAGGGGGGACATAAGATGATTGTGGGTTAAAGAATGGCTTCTTAACAAAAGATTCCTCTTTTGGTTTGGAATCCGGGTTCAATGGTGCTGAAGTTTCGTGATTGAAAGTTGAAATTCTACCCAAAAGACCATTCTTCTTCGCCGGTTCCGCATTCGCCGAGCTTTGGGTTGTATGTTCTTCATCAATATCTTGAGGCTTTGAAATTGTTTCAAGTGATTTTTCCGGTGAAACTTCTGTGTAATCAACTTTCTTCAGTGCTGGTCTAGCTGGAATCGGAACTGCTGGCAATGGCTCAGGCTCCAAAACCTTCACGAAATTCTTTGGAAACATCCCGGTATTCATAGTTCCATCAGCACCGATGTAATTCCCGCTATACCAGTCTTCATCTTCAATTGCTTCAACCTCAATCTCTTGATTCGCCTCAAAATGAAGGTCATCCTCGATATCCGAGGTGAAAGGATATAGAGCAACAACTTTGAATGGTGGTTGTGGCATAGTTATGTGTCTTTCAAATATCAATTAACTGCTTCTGTGTATAGATAAGGTTCAATTGAGTTGCGGGTCTAAAATTTGCTGCGGAAAGAAATCAGTCTTATGATGGATTTGAAAGTATTCAATGTATGTCTCGTTAATTGATTGTGTAAATTGAAAGCTGTTTGATTTTTGTTTTCCATTTTTTTTTGGACTTTTCCGTCTTTTTTTGCAATCGACGACCAGTTCTTACAACGAGTGATTGATATTAACATTATTTATAATCTATTCTAACTTATATATTAACCTCTTTGGAGGTCACAAATGTAGGTCTGCTCGGTTTTAGTGTTGTAAACTAAAGCCCACTTTGTTCCTCTTGCAGCCTCTTTACACATTGCATTGTATATATTTTGGGCATAACTTCTGGGTAAAGTATATGCCGATCCAATCACTTTCCTAATCCATTCATCTTGTTGCTTTAAAGAAGTAATGGAGATCATTTCACAAACGTCATCTCTTGCATCAATGCTAAACACTGGGGCAGAAGCCAATTCGTTCACCAATGAAAAAGCAGCTCTTTTCGACTCGTCTTCAACTGCCCATCTATCCTTTTTGTTTGACTTCTTATTACCCTTTGTTGAGTCATTAGGAACAACAAGGACTTTTTGATTGGGGTCTGATCTAACTGTGAGGGAGTCGACACTGTTGCTTAAGCTTTCAGCCTCGTCATCAAAATAGTTATCCTGGTATGAAAATTGATTTTTCTGCTTGTCAGGTACCGAATTCCTGTAATATTCTTCTCGTTCCTTTACTTGAGCCTGCAAGGTAGGGACAATGTCATCAAAGTCCGCATCAAATTCTGTCAGGTTTTCAAGGTTTCTCAATCTGAGAGGTTTAAATTTTTTCTTAGACGTTGAAAACTGCTGTTGTTTAATGAAAAGAACCCAATTAGCACCATCTTTTTGAGCTTGCATTGTTGCATCCTCAGTTAAATGACAAACTTTCAATATATCGGCGCTTATGTTATTCTCCCATAATTTATTCAATAATTCCATACCAATTGGTTTCAAGTTTGAAGAACTAAGACTTGTTATTAACACATCACATCGCGCTGACATCCAATCGATCTTTGCAGCACTTTCTTTCAAAAACGCCTTCTTCTTGGCAGCTGATGCCTTCTTGGTGAACATAGACTGGTATATTTGCATTCCAGTGAATATATATTGTAAACTGATACTGAAACCAACAGAATGAGGAAGTAAGGAAAGGGGTTTGTTTCTGGCCAATGCAGCTATCAAATGATCATACCTACCACCAACAGCAACAAGCGAACAGTCTCCCTTATCATCATTGATTGCAGTAAACATCATGGAGTATTGGTAGAAATGAGCGTTGAATGTGCACAATGGTGATATCAAAATTCTTCTGTTAACATTGAATGGTTTCAAATACTCGATAACCTTTTTCAACTCTACAAAAGCATTTTCAATTTTGGTCAAATTTGGACTATCAATCATTAGCTTCTTCAATTTCTTTCTCGCTGAATCAAAGTCCAATTTGAAAAGAAAAGAGTCGAGTTCATTCAATGATGTTGAAGAAATGTTCAACTCAGACCTTAATATACCTTTAGCGTCTTTCAAAGTAGTTCCCAATCCAACGTTTGACATAACAGCAGCAACCTTATTTCGTTGAGCTTGATCAATTCCGCAATACTCAAATACTGCCTCGCATATATCCCAATGATTTAAAGCAAAATAAATATTAGAATCTTTGAAACATGGAAATAAGGAAATTATCTCGTCTAAAACTTTCAAAGACTCGGCTTCATGGTTATTTAAATCTGATGACTCCAAGGAAATTATATCAAAATCGACCTCACCGTACCTCTTTGGGGCCGTGTCTTCCTCATCAGTTCTATAAACATTTTCTGCTCTGTAAATTTTTTGCAGCGGAGGAACTCGTCTTCCCAATGATCTAGCCATAGGTAAAGTCAAGTCATAAGGAAGTTGCAAAACTGCCCCAGATCTATCCAAAACTTGGTAAACATTTGTGTCTGTATCATATTGCGTAGATTTATGGAATAAGATAGGTTGGCCAATCAATTGACTATACCCTTCAACAGCTCCATGTCTTTTGAAAATCAAAATCATTTCCTCTAACAATTTCCTGTATAACAAATAGTCCAGAGCAGTGAAACTGGTTTCATTCTTATCAAAAAAGACATCAGCTGGGAATGAATAAGGCTTCTCGAACAATTTTCTTCTAACCTCTTCCTGCCATGACGAAGATGGGTCCGCAAGAGCTTTCAATGCTTCTTGAATTATTTGGTCTTGGTGTTTCACAGGTAACAAGTCAGATTGCAACAACTGCGATGCGGGAGGTCTCAGCCTTGGATCATGATCTAACAATGATCTTATGATTTTTCTCTCGTTTTCAAGCTTGAAATCAGGAGGAAATCTCACTTCTGGAAGTCTCAAGTTCTTGATAACAGTAACCCTCTCCATTCCAGTGTTGAGGGAGTAAACCATCTCGAAAAAAATTATACCCAATGAGTACATATCGACTTTTTCATCATAGGTTCCCTCACCGGTCATCACCTCAGAGGCAACGTATAACGTGGTTCCAACTTCTGATGTCAAATCTTCGGAATGACTGAAGCTTGATTGTGCTAGTGCTGCTGAGCTTGTGTTGACTGATGGAGCTAAATGATGAACATTCTTAGCCAATCCAAAATCACCGATTTTCACATTTTTATACTGGTCGATGAAAATATTCATTGGCTTTAAATCTCTGTGAATAATTCCTTGACCGTGAATATGACTCAACGCTTCAATCACCTGTCTAAATAATCTCCAATATTCATCTGGCTGGGATGGTAAACCTTGTCTTATCAAGTCGAAAAGAGTGTGGTTCTCACAATACTCCATTTGGATGAATAATGTCGATTTCTTTTTAGGCGCTTTCACCGTCTTTGTTACAAAATCATTTTCGTCTTCTTCGTCTTCTTCTTCTTCTTCTTCTTTTTCTCCTTCAGATCCGGAATCATGACCAAATGTAAAAGGGTCATCATCTTCATCGTGATCATTTGATAAGTCATCCTCGGTTGATAATAAGTCGACATCAGGAGTTCGACTGGGCATAGAATTTGATATGAAATCAAGGTAACTTATATCGTTATTGGTACTTTGATTGTTTTTGAAATAATGACTTGTGAAAGCTGATGACGATAAGCTAACATTGTCACTCTTATTTTTGCTATTGATTGTATCAATCTCGCTTTCGCTGAGATCATCATCGCTGTGAAGGGCACTCTCATTATCTAGTGTATTATATACATAATCCTCCAACCAAGCGGCATAATACCTAACAACGTATTGGTGATTCAATCTTGCCAACAACATCACTTCATTTAAAATAGTACTCAACTTGTCATTGTTGTGTCTGATTTTTTTGATTGCATAAAATCTTCCATCTATCTTATTTCTCACTTTGACCACCTCACCAAAAGCACCCTTTCCAAGAGTCCTGCTCTCTTCAAAATCGTTTGCGTAACGAGAATAGACCGGACGTGTATTGTTGAAAGAGTACCTAGAACTGAAACTTCTTCTGCCAGTACCTGGGGTCAACGTGTTCATTGAGCCAAAGTTTGAGATGTTCGAAACCATCAGTTGCGAAGATACATTTGTCAGTGGGTTTTTAAATGATTCATCCAACTGAGAAGATTTTTTAAATAAAGAGTTATTTTCATTGGAAATGTTAGTCCTTAAAAAGGTTGATGGTAATAGTTCCAAAGGACCAGCTCTTTTTTTAATTTTCTCCACAAAAATGGACCTTAAAAAGTCCTTGATAGAATCGTCCAAAGTATCACTAAACTCTTCTAAAAATGCCAAGGGAGAGCGAAATTCTCTGAGAATATCACGTCCACATACCATCTCTATAAACAACACTCCCAAATCCCATACGTCCGTTTTGGCGTGTGGTTTGGATGATGTAATCAATTCTGGGGCTGGCCATGGTGATGTCTGTAGCTTTCTGCGACGAGAGAAATCCATATTTGGATGACTGTTAACCATCTCAATGATTGTGCTTCCGTATAGAGAATCAGCTAATTTGATTGATGAACTGTTCAAATCACTGTTATGGAACAATTGTACGGCATCTGCATTCAAAAACTTGTGCAGCATTCTTAGACTATGGATGAATTCCAAAGACTCAATTACCTGGATGACCCAACGTCTTGCATTGGATAAGTCAACTGTCTTAACTGTAGATAATAGACCCAGAATAGTTCCTAATGGAGAATATTCACTTAAAATTTTGATTCTCCAAGTACATTCAGTGCGACTATTTTTCTTTTTAGATTTAGCACCACTTGATGAGTCCTCAGTGACACTTCCAACTTTTTCTATTTGAGAAGCGTATGTTTTCGAAATATTTTCATGATTCAAGTTACAACAAACTTCAAGTTCTCTCTCCAAAAATTGCAATGTCTTTTTCCCCTGCCCTGTGCCCCAATGAGGGTTATTTAACTCCACAACTGTCAATATATACAAGAGATTATCCTCTTCTTCATTGAACGTCTTTCCTGAGCTCTTGGTACACTCGTAGATCAACTTGTAGAAGTTAGATTTCGGATTAATATATGGCTTAACTAGGTATTGAGTACTTATATCCTTCAATATCCCTGTTGGTTGGATGGGAAGTAAACCAGTAACTGCCTTGAAGCTGAATTGAAGTGAGTTGTTACGCTTACCCAACGTGATAGGAATTGGTTTATCAAAGATAACAAATTCTTCTGCGTCAATCAATTCCAGGCTTGGTATCAAATACCGATCATCTAATTCAATCGACTCTGATTGTTTTTTTCTAAACTTTGAAGAGACTGAAGATAAAGTCGATACTTTCCCAGTTTCGACATTACCAGAATGGTCCACAATCTCATGCTCGTCCTCAACGTAGTTGTTCTCAACTTTATTTTTTCTCCTTCTTTTGTCAGTTGCAATCATCAGATCAAGCATTTCCTGTTCCTTTTCTCGTTCTTTATCCTCCAGATGTTGACGTTCCTTTTCTTGACGTTCCAATGTTTCTTGTTGAGCTTTCAACCGTTGCATACGCTCATCTTCTAAAGAGTCGTTTTTGGCAATTAATTGGTACAGGTCAATACTTTCCTGTACCGTCGACGTGATGTCAAACACCATTTCATACCCTTTCAATTCCTCAGTTTTACTTTCTATCAAGTGATTCAACGCAGTCAATTGAGAGCTCAAGATGTTTTTCGTATCCTTGAACTTAATTATGGGAGCAGACAAAGGGTACGTAGCTGTAAATTCAACGTGCATTGTAAGTGATAAGACAGGGTCCCGATCTGGATCTGTTTTGAAATGAATGTCAAACTTCGGAGACGGCTTTTTGTTCCAAGCGGATTTGGACTCTGTCAAATCGACAAAATTTTCCATATATATTGCCTTTAGGGCCTCATATTCGTTTTGCTGTTTTTCAATGATATTTGCATTTGACATTTCGGAGATGAGCTAGTGATGTGATTTAGATTGAAGATGTTTGAAGCTGGTCAAGCAGAAGTAGTGTGTTTTCTGTTGTGAATTGAAAATTGGTAATTAAACGTAGTGAAGTTATAAATTTTTAGTTCTTGTGTTGTTTCTCAGCTAATCTTCTCGTTTATGAGTTTTTGGCAAAGTTTATGTATCTAAATAGCGAAACAACTATTTAGAATGACATTGTTATCTGTGTATATATTATCTAGTTGCAAAAACTGATGATTGAATCTTGAAATAGCTCAAACACAACTGTGCAAGAGAAGTTGAATATTAAATTGAAAAGTAGATGGTAAGTATTAGCTGATGACCTAAGAGCTGTACTTGGTAGATCTGCCTTACGGAAAGTTATAGAAAATTATTTTGTTAATTTTTATGTTTTTTTTGTTTGTCTCCTTTTTGTACCAGGGATGAGACACGACGAATCGATATCAATTAAGGCTAAATCCGAAACGATAGCGGTTGGTGACCTCAAGCGTCTATGACTAGTGGCTGTAGTACGTTTGAAACTCCCGCCTTTTCTGATACAGATATTTACAGATTTTGTCTTTCAACTTGGTTTATGAGTTTTTTGATGTGACTCATTGGTCAAAGGGAAACATAATCCGTTAACGAATTAGTCACAAAATTCATTTAGCATATTTTTCAATTTTATGAATAAATGCACATGAACAGATTACAATATCTCACTCGAAGAAATGTTATCGCAAAGAGCTTTTTCTCATGCTGAATTATCTCCTTGGTGGATCAAATTAGGAACAGAACAAAAAATTTTGTCAGTTGTCATAATGCATATAAAAAGAATTAAATAACCAGCAAAACAAACAGGAACCTCACTCGTACAAAGCAAATATGCGAGGAATTACCGTTATGCCTATTGGGCTGTTAGTTTTCATAGTTTTCTTCTTCGGCACATGTTATTGGCATGCCTCAGTTTTCAATGGTACCCAATATTCGTTATTAAACTTGCAAAAGTTTCTCAAGGGAAATGATCGCCATCAAAATGTCGGTAGTCTTTTGCCTCCATTATACGAATACCCTAAAAAGGGTTCGAAAGTTCCAACTGATGACGAATGGCTTAAATCTACAACGGACTACTTGAGCAATATGTATTATTCTCAATGGTCAGTGTATGAGAGAAACCATTTCCCCAATGATATTCCTACAGAGATTATTACAAACATCTTTTATTGTTTCATGGGAATTGATCAAAAAACTGGATCTGTCAAATACAATGATGTTGAAAGTGATTTATATATCGAGTCTCATGTAGATGTCAAGAAGCCCGAACCGTATAGCTATTCGAAAGAGAGAAAGCCAAAAGATTCTGTTAAAATTGTCGGAACGATCCCCACTACGGGAAACATTGATCTGTTAATGACAATGAGAAGCTTAAAACCAAGCTTGAGTATATCAATGTCAATTGGTGGGTGGGGGTCTGGAGATGATTTCGCCAACGTTGTCAAAAATCCAAGGAAGTTCAACAAGTTTGTCAAATCTGCCATTAAAATGATGCAAGAAAATCAATTTGATGGTATTGATATAGATTGGGAGTTTGTGGAAACTGATATAGAGGCAGAGCAAATGGTGCAACTCTTGAAAGGTTTGAGATATGAAATGAATTTGATTGAAAAAACTGAAAATTTACAGCCTGGTTCTTTGAAATTGTCAATTGCCTCACCTTGTACTATTGAAAATCTAGAAATCTTGAAACTAGTAGAGATGGATGAATATTTAAGTTTTTGGAATGTGATGTGTTATGATTTTGCTGGTAGTTGGTCAGAAAAAGTTGAATATCATTCAAATTTGTATTCCACTCATGAAGGTCAACTTTCAGTAGATTCTGCCGTGCAATATTATATATCTCAAGGTATTCACCCAAGAAAATTGATTCTTGGAATGCCAAACTATGGAAGAGGCTTCACTAAGACTGAAGGTTATGGGGAACCATATAAAGGTGTTGGTAAGGGGACTAGCGACGAAGATGGGATTTACAATTACAATTATTTACCATTAAGAGGTTCAATAGAAATGTTTGATGAAGATGCTGTCTCTGCATATTCTTATAATGAAAAAACTAAGCTTTGGATAGGTTACGATAATGAGCAAAGTTCTGTGATCAAAGCTGGTTATGTTAAGAAAATGAATCTAGGTGGAGGCATGTGGTGGGAAAGTTGTGGTGAAAATTATGAAAATTTGAATAGATCTACTGTATACAATTTTGTCTCTGAGATCAAAAGATTGTCGGACGCTGCTGATACATGAAATGGAAAAAAAAACGCATCTTCAACTTTTTGTTAAATGAATAATAAGAAATAAATAAATAAGCTAAATGGTATGAAATGGTATGAAATGATGAAATGTAAAATGTGCCAAATGAAAAAAATAAAAAAAACTCCTGAGCTATATATACCCCTGTAACTCTCACCACTTGTGGTGAGATATAAATAATAATTTCGATTATGATAGAAGAAACTCATTATGCCAAATGATTGCGTTTCCATACAAAGTATTCATCCAACCTTTCGCAGCAATAGGTTTTATAATCAAAATCTATAATAGAAATTGTACTTTGTATTCCAGCCCAGATACCCCAATAAAAACCTGGTAATCCGTAAAAGAGAACTATCTCATCTATCAAGTCATCAACTTCCTTTTCAGAAACTTGATGATCGTCAATGGAAAGGTACAGTCTTGCCCAATTCCTCATGACTTTGTTTTCCTTTGAAGGAGATGGAATTTTGCTCTTATCACATTCAAAACCTTGCCATTCCATGAAATGATTAGAAATGTCAAATGCTCTAGGCAGTGGTAACATATACTCATAATCAATAAAAGATATTGGATTTTGACCAATTGATCCCAATGGTGCAATAGGGCCGTCGTTTTTCAACAGTTCAGAAAGGGACTCCGGGATGATAACGTTCCCACTTAACAAATCAGAGTGACATGACACAGTTGGTGACTTTGTTGATATCTCTGATATCAACCATTCTAATTCTTTAGTTAAAATCTCTTTCAACGTGGCTTTAGCATGGGACTCCAAGATATTTTCATACTCTAAACATTTTTGCAACAATGATTCAATCTCTGGAAGTACTTCTATCCAATCTGTTATCAATTCCCAAACGCTATTGATGATCTTGTTATTCAAATCATCACCTCCTCTCAATGTTCTTAGTTTTGAAATGCCTTCGAATATCTCCTCTCCCTTGATGACATTATGCCAATGGCCCAACTCTTGAGCAATATGAGGATAAAGTTTAGAGTGTGATAACTCATCAGGAGATAACGCTCTCCCAGGAAGAAATCCATAAACTAAACCATTCCCAAATCTAGCATGGATAGGAGCTGCCAACTTCAAAGAATTTAAAAAAAGTTGTGAAACAAATTCACGATCTCTATCAATTATCAAACTGGTTCCCTGACCGTATGTACGCACCAAGACTGTCTCAGCTGTTTCAGAATTGGTAATAGATAATAACATGTTGGTGATACCACCTGTCAATTGTTTCACTCTAATTTTGTCATAAGACCAACTTGGAAATATTATTGCAAGCATTTGAAACAATTGTTTTTTCAATTTGGTATTGGTATCTGCATCCTTTGATGATAAAGACACATAATGGTTGGGTAAATACAAAGAATGTGCTGATTGTGATGAAGACAAAATACTTTCGTTATTCAAGTCTATCACTTCTGGCGTCGGTGATGGGAAATTGCGGCAAGAGGAGGCTATCGAGCAACTCGAAGAATTGGTCGGTGTTGGTACCATTAATTTGTCTGAAAGGTAGGGTATAATCGTATCATTCTTCTTCTCTGTAGTATTATCGTCGGTATAGGTAAAGTTCAAGTCAAAGGGTAAAAATTTCAAGTCGCCGCTTGATAGAAGACAATAAACTGGTGCTGTCATATTTTTTTAATCCTTATTTGTGATCGTGTGATATGATTTGAATTCGCTATAGTTTTTATTATTATGAATTTTAGACAAACACCGAGTCAAACAAAAACTCTCTAAATGTGTTTTTATTAATTGTTTTCGTTCTATGACACCGTGACGAATCACTTCTCTAGTAATATCTAAGCCAATATAATGGATAAATAAATGTTCAAAACAGCTCTAATTTGTTAATTTGACGTGTGTGTGTGTGTGTTTATAAAGTGTCTAGATTAGACTTGGTACTGCAAATTTACTAACTAAGAAAAGAAATTTGTTGATCAAAAAACGAAAAAACGAAAAAAAAAAAAAAACTTTTTTTTGGATTTTTCCGCTTTCAGGGCAGAAAAGCATGTGCAAAAAACTGCTCTCCTTTTGGCAGGCAAGCGCTCCGCCAACACCCACTATATACCCTCTTCTAAATCATCTCTCAGAGCAGCCAATTGATACCCATTAGGAGGATTCACATGGTATGGACTAATGCCATTATTTTCCTGTTTGGCTTCGGCTATCAATTGATACGGCAAGAAACAAAATTCATCTGTGATACTTGGGAATATTCTTCTATATGACCACCAAGCAACTAAGGAACCTAATAAGCTTCCTAATATGACGTCTACGAAATGATGACGATAATCCTCTGTTCTTGAAAAAGCGACATATGAAGCGCCAAACAGTGGTATCCCACTGATAATGGTTCTCCAAGCACCGGTATCGATGTGGCTCACAAGAAATTGACCGCATAACCAGATGCTTAAATAGCCAAGACCTGAGAAGCTTATTGAGCTATGACCTGAAGGAGTGGTTTTAAAACCATCCATCAATAAAGCCTTATTATCGGTTGTGCAAACATCTTTGGCAAAAACCATTGTGTTTAATGGTGCATCAGCCTTGAGAACACACCTTGCCAAGAAATCCGGACGATGACGTCCAATCCATACTTTGAGAAGTTCTGTTATCAAACAGTTTGTGAAAAGCGATATGTATAATCCTAATAATGACACAACCAAAACGTAGCTTTTTTGTTTATATGGCGTGAAAAGTATCGTTAATAAAACAATGAAAAAAGTTGGAATACCAAAGGAAACAGACAACAATTGCCCGCCTGTGACTCTTTCATGTTCTGCGAATGGATGTGATATCGTCAAATCGTTTATGAAAAATTGTCTTTGGAAAGGCTCAATGTTTTTTTCCCAAGAAATGATGAATAAGACCAATAAAAAAGCACACAACACAATGTCTGAAAATCTCCATCTAACCAACAATGGATACAAGTTCAATTTTTCAAATCCAAAGCTATACCTGTTAATATTCATATGGGTGTCAGGCATGATGATTGTTGACTCCAATGTATCAGTTTGCTCTCTGGATACGATGCGCTGCTGTTGCTGATATTTAAAATTGTTGTTATCTGTGAAATTATTATTATTGACTTCTCCTATAACTGGGGCTGTCGAGTTATTATGTGTACTGCCAGTCCTCATAAAAGGAGACTGATAAGTTGAATACCTTTGGCCTCCTATGGGACTGAGACCAGCAACTGAGTCATACGAATAATTTTCCAATTCTAACTCTGTATCAGTATTCAGCCCATCTCTTGGTCGCACGATCTCATGAATCATCTTTGTAACCTATAAATTATGCTTGTTCCCATTCATCAGTTGAATTTGAAGTTTTACTTGAGAACTTACCTAAAGAAATGGTCATTTGCTAAGCAGCTGATCTCTTTAAAGTAGCTTAGAGTCTCTTGCTAATGAATCTTTCAGCTTTTGAGCCTTATCTTATGATTTAAGGATTGAATTTCCTCCTTATAAATATGACAAACCCACTTCAATGGTTGCGCTTGATAAGGAGTATAAAGCGAGCCAATGCGAGTCCTAGAGTGTTAATGCTAGATCAGATGGTATAAGTTCAATTATCTGATTTGAATATCTAAAGAACCTCTATATGTTGTTTGAGAGATTTTTTTTTTTTTTGATCTATATATTAATTAAATAATCTCTATATGTTTTTTTTTCTCCTTGATCCTTAAAATCATCATTGAAACAAGGATCAATTTTTTGAAAACATATATAATATTAATCTTTCAAAGGGTCAGTAGAGATAGAATCACTATGGCTAGTTTTTTCCGGGACACCAATCTATTTAAGCCCAGGAAAAATTCCTCAAGTGCTCATTTACCATTGAACAACAAGGAAAGAAAACTGGTTGTTAATTTGAGGGATAGCATAAGCGGTGCTCAGGAATTTTCAGCAGAAAGTAGTCCAGTGACACCAGTAAGAAGATCAGTGGATTCTGAGATGACACCAGCTGAAGATGTAGAAACGGAACCTGATGAAAACTCGGATGATAGTTTCCAAATTATGGAAGTAAGGGATATCAGTAACGAAAATGTGGAAGGAAGGGATAAGGATTACAACATTGACAAAACCATTGAGAATCGTAGTAATCTTACCGGTTCAACCAAAGTTGATTCCCCTGATGGTGATTTCGAGCAACCTTTATTGATTTCAATAAACAACTTGAAGAAACGTTTGGATCAAACCACAAGCAAACTTGCAAGCGCTAAAAATAAAAGCGACCAAAAGGATGTCATTATCAAAAAATTGCTGGCAAGTTCTGAAGAGCTGTCAATTAAACTGATGGCAGCAGCAGCTAGATCTGAAAAGCAAAACCTCCAGATCAGATCTTTGAAGGAGAAAAATGATGATATGGCTGGACGGCTTTCTGAAGAGAAATTGAGGACTGCAGCGTTGGATAAAAAAATCGAAAAGCTAATTGATGAATTGAAATTAAAAGACACTACAGGGGATTTGATTGAGCAAAAATTTGCCACTTTATCAGACTCCCATGCACTGATAGAAGCAAATATTGCTAGTAGAATCGAACAACAGCTCAAAATGTAAGGCACTTTTTTTGTTTTTTTTTTCAAATATCAACTCTACAAACACCCCCCCTCCTATTTACTAACCTTTGTTTAAACAAAAAAAGTTTGGAAACATCTGTTCAGTCTAGTTTTAGGGATTCTGGATTAATGACTATGAACAAGCTGGAAGAAATTGAATCTAATATAAAGGGCAAAATGGAAGTTGTTGAATCCTTTTCTTGTTCAATTATTCAACAGATGCAGTCATATGAAGTTTTGAAAAAAACTGTGGAGCGAGATTTTAATGGGCTTGTGAATATGTATGAAAACATCACAAAGAAATCAAACGATTTAGAATCGCTAAAGATTGGACAAGTTTTAAAACAAAATGAAGTACAAATTAAGGAAATGTTTGAGCTCATTGAATCAAGTAGAAAAGATTTAAAAATTGTATTGGAAGATCAAAATAAACACAATGAAATCACAAAAGTTTTAAATCAAAAAATATTCAAATTAGAGGATTTGATTGAAAAGAAGGATATTGCCAAGCAAGATTTGAAGAATCAATTAGGAAATTTGGAGTTGAAACTCAAAGAGAATCAAGAACAAATCAAAGAACAAGAAAGGAAATTGGATGCTAATAATACTCTCCTTGATTCAAAACACACTCAGTATATTAATTTGAAAACCAGTGCAACACAAAATGAAGCAGATTTGAAAACATGCAAGGAAGAATTAAACATGCTGAGAGATGAATTGAATAAAATATCAAAATCTCATCTGGATAGTCATTCTGAACAAGAACGATTAATTCAACAGGAGCGTCAACAACTGAGATTTCTTCAAGAGAAATGCAATGAAGCAAATGAGTCTTTGAATTGGCAACAAAAACAGATTGCAAAGCTAACAATTAAACTCGAACAAAGCTCCAAAGAACTCCTTGACGCAAGAAATGAACTTGGTAAATATCAAGATGAGTTGTTGAAAATTAAAGAATTTCGAGAAAAGGAACGATTGGCACATTTGGAGTCTAACAAATCATTAGAATTGGAAATAACTGGATTACAAAACCAGCAAAAGGAAATGATGATGATGACAAAATCAAAAGAAGCCCTGCAAGAAAGGAGAAGTCATGAAAGAGCAGAATTTCATATACAAACCCCAAAGGCTCTGCTGACCAAATTGAAAAATGTGAAAAACCCCAATGATGTTTTTGAGATATATTCAAGCCCATCAAAGACATCATCATCCAAACCAATTTATAACAAAAAACGTCATCTGGCCAAGAGAAAATTGATAAACGACACTCCAGAGAAAAGCATAAAGAGAATTACCAAATGATTGATCAATGAGAAATATTTTTGTGCTTATATATATATGAATCTATAATTCTTGTGATAATTCTTCTACAAGTTCATCTTCGTCAAGTTTATGCATGTATCGTATTGGTTTCATTTGATTTTCCCTTTCTATATGAAGAACAGGTATATCGTAAACATACATGTCATGCCATTTTTTATTTTCCAGTTTTGTTATATCAATAAATTTGTAATCTATATTTGTGAGTTTGCTATTTCTTTGCAAATTGTTAACCACCAATTTCAGCTTGTCACATAACTGGCAATTATCCTTGGTGAAAAATGTGATTGTTGTTGAGTATAACCTTTTCAGTATCATCTTTTGTCTTGCCCTTGTGCAAAGGTTGTTGAGTTTTTAGTATCTGAATTCAATCGTGTGTGAAAAAAAGAAAATAGAAAATAGAAAATGCTGATTTTTATACACACGAGCGAGTAGAATATCGTCGTTTCGTTTCCCCCTAGGTCTTTTGACTATCTCTTGAAAAGCAGGCAAGTTATTCTTCTGACACAACTGGATGGATGGATGGATGTGTGTTGTTGTTGTTGTTAGGAGAAGGAGATCATGTGGTTGGGTCTTGGCGCAGTATAACTCGATCTCTACACCTTAGACAATTGCAAAGGGGTGGTTGGTGGGCCTCGACGCGCAACGGAAACAGGCAGAGAAGTGGGCGGAGAGCCCAAGGGGCCCCGAGGCCCACACGGACGGACAGACCGACACGTCAAAAGCAAATCAAATCAAACAACTGCGCGATGGCAGCAAAAAGGAGGCAATAATAGTGATAATAGTAATAATAGTAATAATCATAATAATATTACAACAAGACCGATTTATATACAACATATCAACTATATATATACATATATATATATAGATATATCCACATCACACACTGATAGATAGTGATAGATTATAAGCTGTCACACACCACTATACTGCCATCAGCGGATGCCCCTATGTTCCATACACCGCCTTCAGTTAACCCATCTTTCGATCAAGAATCAAGACTAAATTCGTATAACCTTCCCGAGGATGATACAACAACAAGATTGATCAAACATGCCCCTGACAGCAATACCACTGCCGCCACCACCACTGCCACTGCTGCTACGGTGCCTCTTGATAATGGACAGATCAAACAAGCAACAACAACAACAACAACGAACACAACAGTCTTGGATACGTTACAAACGGATTCTGTCAAATTACCCGAAGAGTTGTCAAGGGAGTTTGATAGCTTTATCAAATTTTTGAAATTGCCAAAGTTTAACCGACCATTGAATTTGAATGATATTTCTACACTTTATCAACAATTTTATAACGATTTTAATAACAAGAGTATCAAATTTTGGAATGATCATTATGGGAATCATCATGGATATAAGGAAACTGAATTACTCACAAAAGAGGAAATATTCGAGAGAAATGAATCAATTAACAAGAGTCAAAAATCAATATACCTAAGTAATTTACTCATTGAAAAATTGGTTTGTAACAAGTATTACAAGAAAATTTTCAAAAGCGATAAGAAATTAGTGAAGGATGAATTGAATAATTTGATAAATGCCAAATTCAATGCCAAATTAAAGAAAATGAATGAATTAGATATCACATTACATAATTTGGATTTGGATTTGAAATTGATGGATGAACAAGAATTAATCAATCAATTACAACCATTATATAGGGAAATGTTTGATATTAGATCACCAACTTTAAAATTGTTAAAATTCAAAAAAATTCATGAACTGATTAATCAATTTTTGAAAAAAATGAATATTAAAATCAATGGTGATTATTATTTACCCATATTAATCTTGTCAATAATTAAGATTAAAGAATTAAGTGATTGTGATTTAATACTTGAATTGAATTTTATCAAGAATTTCAAAAATAATACCATTTATGAAAATAATACTTCAAATGAAACAGGTGAATTACTTTATATATTGACAAATCTTGATGCTTGCTTGATTTATTTATTAAATGTCACATTGACGGATTTGAAAATCTCCACTACAACTAGTGAAGATGAATTGTTAATAAAACCCATTTCAGTAGAGGAATCAACTTTAACATATTGTGAAGATTATAATATGATTAAGAAATTTGCTAAACAGCAACAGCAACAACAACAACAACAAAATAGCACTAATGGTAGTTCAACACTTGATTATTATTCTTCAAGATTACAAGAGTATGCTTTTTATAACGCTGACCATGGTATAAGAACCATTAATAATGCATTTGATTCGAGTGTCAAATCAATATTTGGAAGATTTTTACCATCATCATCATCATCATCATCAACATCAACTTCAGAAATTGATAAGCAAACATTGGCACAAATTGAAGAAAATTTCAACAATAAAATAGATGAAGATAGTAACAACATCTTATCACCAGTGTCAACAACTTCCACTTTGAACACATCCAATTCATCATCATCATCATCAAATGGTAATCCCACCACCACCACCACAAATACACTGAACCCTGTGGTTGTGAATCCATCAACATCTCCACAACAACATCAACGTTCCAATAGCATAACCACAACACCTTTGAAAAGTTTTTCATCTGGTATGAGTGGAGTCATCAAGCAATTTAGACCAATAAGTAATTCCAATTCATCAACTTCATTACATACAGCAATAGATTCATCGTCAACGTCGTCAACAACAGTGACTGCAGCAGCAGCATCATCATCATCATCATCACATGAGACAACAAACAAGTCTCGATCAAGAGGTGCATCATTGATTGGAGAAGTTTTCTCTCAACCGGCAAGATCTTCATCGGCAAGTATAATCAACACTATTGAACATGCTTTTGAAGGTCGTAGAAGTAGAGGTAATTCATTACTAAGTGCGGGTAGTTATAACAATAACAATAACAGTAATACCACCTCCAACAATTTGATTAACGAATTGAAGTTGGAATATGGTAAAGATGATTATAAAAAAAAATTTGAAGATATGAGTATCAATGATTTAAGAAAGATGTTTGATAATTATACAAAGATTATGAATAACTAGTTGTATCTATATATGTATGTATATATATATATATATACCCAGAATCATCCCACGTTCATACCATATCTCCATTGACCCATTGTGTACTGTGTGTGTACTGTCGATTGTAGCACTGTGTGAATAAATGCGTCAAATTAAAATTATTTCCCACTGCACGTGTTGGTAATTTCACTATCAGACACTATCAGACACTACACTATGTATGTATATATATATATATATATATATAACAGTCCCATCTGACACCACCACCACCACAACAACTCAACAACAACTCAACAACAACTCAACAACAACCACCACCCACTATGTCGTCATTCCTAAACTTCTTCAACACCTCGGAACCACTGAAGATATGCATAGATATCGAATCTCAACTGATCACATGCTTAAACGACGATAACACTGATAACAATGGCAAGGATATAGAGAAACAACAACAGGGTATCTCAATATATGAACAAAACGATTGTATCCATTTGATAATCCCATACTCTATGTGTTCAAAACTTGACAAGTTGACTAATAATAATAATGATAATAATAATAATAATAATAATAATAACGATGATGATGACGATGATGATACATGTCACCAGATAGTGATAAACACCAATGATTTCAACGACAACACTATAATTCATCATAGAAAGTCAAATGCTGGATTGTCATTAGAGATATTATTAGATTTACTGATAATATTAACGTTACTATTGTTTTTACAACTGTTATATATGGCTTACAAGACTGGGATATTGTTCAAAGTGATTTAATTCGGCACATATATATATAGAGCTATAACATCATAAGCTCAGTTTAACGGCGTCAATGACATGTTTATGTAATGAAGCAGTTGTAGCGATAACACCTTTACTTTGTAAAGTACGCCCTTGTCCGAAATCCAATGGTGAACCATACATATCACTAACGATACCACCACTTTCAGTGATCAAGATATTCCCAGCGGCATGATCCCATATTTTCTCTTGGTATGACATTGAAGTTGGTAATCTTAAATAAATCTCCAGATCACCTCTTGATAATGCACAATATTTCACTTGTGAATCCAATCTAACGGTTTGTGATTCGTCTGTGATACCTAATTTGGCCTTGATTTTGCCTTGTAAATCATGTGATGAATGACCTTTTTCAACACCTTCACAAATTTTTAAATCATCATCGTTTATATTCAAATTTCTCATGGAAATCTTGACACCATGGGCAAAATCCATATTGATTGGTTTGGATAAATCTTGATAATATGAACCTTCACCCTTTACAGCACTGAAAATCCCACCAATTTCATCACTAATACTCGATTTCAAATGTGGACAACCGATAACACCCAATTTAACAACACCATCTTCAATCAATGCTAAACATACAGCAAATTGATCACCTCTGATAAAACCCTTGGTACCATCAATAGGATCCAATGCCCAAATTCTTCCCTTTGAACCACCTTTACTATCTCCATGATCAATGGTTTCAATCACTTGTTGTGATGTTTGTAAACTTCCAATGATGGAATCATGTTCAGAATCCACTTGTTGAATATTATCAATAACTTGCAACACATTGTTCAACAATGAATTATTCTCTTTCAAAGTATTACTATCTTCTTCACCAACAACTTGATCATTGGGGAAATTCTTCTTGATAGAATTGATTATAATGGCCTGTGCTGCAAAATCACCTAATGTCACTGGTGAATCGTCAGTCTTGATAATAGTGTTGGATCTTATCTGTTGCGAAATTTGCTTTGTCAACAATGAAGCTCTCTTGACAGCCAATTGGGCAATATACAACTCTTTCAGATACAACATCTTGTCCTGTCTTGTCCTGTCTTGTCAGTATAAATCACAAGGGTATCTATGAATCAACAAATTCAATTGAGAAAAGTTTTTTTGTTTTTTTTTTGTCTTTCCCAACTGATGACGATGACGATGACCACTATGTACTATACCGATATACACCCTTATCCCAACATAGCATAGAACAATGAGTAAGACAATCCAGTACGGCCTGCTCACTTTGCCAAGACTTTTCATCAAGGCTAAACCATCGGTATTGATACCTTCTCCTTTTACAAATACACTATCCATAAGGAAACTGGATAGTGATAATAATGATGATCAATTCATAGATATTGCAAACAAGGTGCTATTGAAGACTGGGTTCACAGACACTGACAAGATCGCCATGAAGACGAAGACACCACCACTATCACCAGCACGGCAGCAGCAAGATATGGTACCCAAGGAGCTACCACAATATGCATCAAACAATCATCATCATCATCAACAATCACCACATTTGATAAAGACACCACCATTAGATTTTAAACTGGAGAATTATTTGAAAAAATTGACTGAAACCGATTTACAAATTTTGAAAAGACGAAACCTCCCATATTTACCATCACAATACACCAAGTCACCTAATTATGTTTACCCCGGCCCTGAGACACCAATTGTGAGTAAGAAATCAGATATAAAAGGTGTTATCGCACCATTATTAATTGGTTCTAGTAAACTCTTGGGAAATGTTAAATATCAAATTTTCAATAATTACTTCCAAATGAAATTTATACCATCGGATCACGTGGCTGCCGTTGCCAGAAAATCTAAACCCTCGTTGTTGGTTATGCCATCAAACCAATTATTATTTAACAAGTTTCAAATTTTAGAACTTAGTTCCAAAAAAACGAGTTCCGATTATTTCCCCTCGAATATATCAACACAGAGAAGGCGAACAAGTGATTTTTATAAAGAGTTATATTGGCAATATTTACAAAAAAAGATCAATATAAAAGATGGAATCTTGGTGATTAAATGCAGGAAAATGTTGAATAGCGTTGAAGATTTTGAAAAAGCAAAGATATTGTTCAAAAGATCCATTAAATCTGTACACACGATGAAACTTGTCACCAAGAGGGAAGAGATGTCACCAAGAGAATTTGAAGCAACATGCAAACATTATGGTTTACCATTTGAAAAATTATTTGCAAAATTCTTATAAATGTGACCAAATTGGCATTTCCGTTTGGAAATTGTACTTGTCACCAATTTTATAACGTAATGAATGTAACCAAATGATCAATTTCTCCAGTTCATAGTCTTTATACAACTCAGCATCACATTCCTTACATGTGTCTGTACTTTGCAACATCGATCTATTTTGTCCGGCTATTGTACTCAATTCATCAAACACATCTTCAGTGATGTCATTTCTCACTTCATGTAATAAACAACCTTCACCGTATAATGGATCATTCACGATCCAATGACCCATATTACGAAGATGGATTCTTATCTGATGAGTTCTCCCACTGATTGGACGACATTCCACAATACTCTGATGACATTTTGCATCATATACAACTCTTTTGAAAATAGTGATTGCGGATTTGGCAATTGGTACTCCATTATCAAATGATTTCTTCGTTTGGATATTTATCACAGGGTCAGTACATGTGATTTCTCCCTCGAGGAATTCACCAACGACTCTTGCCAAGTACACTTTGTCAACATTGTTTTTATTTTGAATCTCACCTTGAATCATCTTTGCACTTGTCGTATTCTTACCGAATATCAACACACCAGATGTCAATTTGTCTAGTCGATGACACGGGTACAATTTGCCAAACGGCAATTCTTGTTGAAGAATCTCTGAAACTGAATTGTAATAATATTTTTGTGTAGGATGCACAGGTATTCCAGAAGGTTTATTGACAACTACCACATCATCATCTTCATATAGCACCACGGGTGAACCATCGGGCACCACTGGCTCATGCTGGTGTTGTGAATACTCCAACCTGTCACCGTTTTGTATCTTGTATTGCAACAATTCCTCTCCTCCTTGTAACGTGCTGGATCTGGTGTGTATTTTGAAATTGCCGTTTTGTATCTGCTTCACATAGTACTCCAGGGGTCTGTCTCTGAACTCTGAGGCAAACACATCGACAATGGTTCTCCCAAACCACCTGCCTTTGCAACTTGTGCGATGGGTGAAGAAATACGGTTTCACCTTGCGAAGACCCTTCTCAAACAAGTACTGAACCATCATACACAGATATATACAGTCAGTCATTCTTCTCTGTCGTTGGAGAAGCCAACGCGCAATTTTTTATAAAAGGATTCTCAACTCCGCATTTATCAACAACAAAAACAGAACAGAACAACAGAACAACAAGAAGAGAGATACACACAGAGATGATGATGATGAGTCAAATACCACTAGCCTTTGTCAGTTCCAAGGAATTGACAGTGTTGAACAAACGTCTAAGATCTACAAAGATTGACCAATTCATCGAGAAACTTCAGACATTGGAAGGGCAAGATAATGACACTACAATATTGCAAACTATCAAACAATATACACGATCATTACTGATCTTGATGTCATTGAATTTGAAAAACAAGGACAGGACATTGAACAAATTGAAATTCTCCAACAGTCTCAGTTTACTCTTTGCAATAAGACCATTGATTAAGAACATTTTGGACAAGGTGAATGCACATGAGTACAAGATCAATAGGGATCTAATAGCCAATATCTTGACATTGGTGATTTCCTTGGCCAAATATCCAACAGATTTAAGATACCAACGAACTTATTTATCCATGTATTTCACCATTGCCTCATTGCAATTGATCATCCATGAATTCACCAATATTGAAAACTATTGGATATTGTTCCCCTTGACATTTGCCAAGACATGGGAATATTACAATTTGAACAAACAACATTGTCCCAGTGTTGGTATCAAAATCTTGGATTTCCTTAGTAACGACTTGTCATTGACTAATGTTTCACAAGAGTTGTTGAAAAAATTGGAAATTATCACTTGTGTAATATTACCACTGTTACTGTTGAAAGGCAAAAGACAACATGACAATTTGAATTTTTTCAAACTCATTGTCAATTCTATGAAATTGTCTGTGGTTACAATCTCCGTCACCACTTGTGCAAAATTACTCACATTATCACAATCTTTCAAATTCATATCGAGTGAAAAATTAAGACTTGACTTCATAGGTCTCTTATCTTCATTACCCACTATAGTATATCTGCAAAATTCCACACTATGGATCTATCTTACAAGATTGATAATGATCTCTATGAACAGGAAACATAGTATACAAACCAATTCTAAATTGAACAAGTTCAAAATTGACAAATTGTTGATCATCAGTTCCTTGCTCGTTATATTGAATTTCAAAGACAATAACAAGTTGCGTGAAAGCAAGTTACTTGATAAGATTGCCAGTTTCATCAAGGAGGGAAATTGCTTGACATCTTCTTCTTGAGTAGTGTTGTATATAAACATGCATACATAGTCTCATCATCTCTTCTTCTTGTCTTTTGTGTGTTGAAAAGAAAACGTTAAAAAAAATATCAAAAAAAAATTCTTTTCAAAATTTTGTAAATTTACATCATCATCGTTTTAACTGCTTTACTTTACTTCACTTCACCAACAATATTCATATCAAGATGTATAGACCACTGATATTTCCCATAGTCCGTTCTAAAAGGCTTGTGAGGTTTAAAGGTACAGTTAAAAACTTGTCTGATCTTTTCGCTGAGATGGGCTCAGTTGAAGCTACAGATATCTATGAAAAGACTGGATCGACAAACTCTACAGAGTCTACTACTACGGAGGAGAATAATGTCTTGGATGATTTATCAACTTTTGGATCTGTTTTGAAAAAGCAACATTCAAGTGTACAGGATTTGGCTAATGATACCAACCTTCAAAATTTAATACAAGATATATATTCCGAGTCTCCTACTCCTAGGGGGAAACCGGATTCTTCAGTGGAGGAGAAACAAATGTTTAATACCATATTCGAAACTATTCTTGGGAGCCATGGTGCTAGAAGAGATCACACTTCGGAATTCATGACTGGAGATGTTAAAAGAGATGAAAATATTGATTTGTCCCTGTTTAGAAGAGTAAGACTGGAAAGATTGGATTCCGCTATGCCAGATAATTATCAAAAGAGTCAAGTTCTCAAATTAACCATTATAAACTTGCTCAAACCAAGTTTCCAACATATAAACAGAATCGAATCATGTAAAGAATTATTGACATATATAAACACTGAGATTTTTGAAAGATTCACTAGAGAACTCAAAAATGGTGGTGGTGATGTTCAACAAGAGAAACCTATTGAACTGGTGTTGAAAGAGTTGGAAAAAATCAACCCTGCAAGGCCACCATTGAACAAAGTCACACTCCCTGTATTGATGGAATATTTCATAAAGACCTTGGTTAAAAATTTCGATTCACCAAATGAAGCAATTTCCTTGTTTCATTCATTGAAAAATTCACCACTGATTTACCTAAGAGCTTGTAATGTGGATTTATACAATCTGCTTTTACAAACAACTTGGGACGCTGATAAGAATATCAATGAGGTGGATTTCATCATCAAGGATATGTTATTGAATGGATTCCCAGGTGATTTGAAAACTATCAAGATTTTAAGTACTATTAAATTGGAAGTGATGAGAAATTTATCAACAAATGATAAAGATTTGTTTATTAATAAATTCAAAAAGTATAGATATCATTATCTCCTTGATATCGATAGAAGAATGAAATTGCTAACTAGAAACATTTGAAAAAACCCACACTGTACATATATATATATATAGGTCATATATACAATTATAAAACCATTTCTATTTATCAACTTCCCTAGTAACCTCTCCATGGGATCCAAACATCTACAACTTTATCATCATCATCAACCAAGAATAAATGACTAAAAGAATTGATGGTGATACAACTATGCTGTGGCAAGATCTTGATCTTTGTACCTATTGGAATCATCTTGGAATCAGACAGCAACGGAGCCAAGATCCCATGTTCTTGACTCAATCTATCAACGTACCACGAACCATAATCCATGCCGCTCAGATACTTCACAATACCGTAACCTTTAATAGGCCCCACTTCTTTAGACATGGAAATAACACCGGTACTCATCAACATCTCTCCAATGGCATTTCTTCTCCCAGGGTATTGTGAAATCACAGTGGATAACACATAGCAAGCAACAGAGTTGTCATCTATACACCCAGTGGCTAACTGTTGTAAATCACAAATCGGATAATTACCAGCATGGATTTCTAAATCAACGTTTTGCGATTTGATTTTTTCAATTTCATCATTTAGTTTCAAATCCAAGTCTGCATTTTGTTTCTTGTATAAATAGTTATCAAATGAATGAATACTTGGAGTAGCTCCAATGGAAACCGTTATTGAATTTTTTTGTAAAAAAGTTGAATCAGTCTTTGTCAAGATATCAATAGCCTTGGATACATGGGAAATCTCATCGATCAAGTACAACTCTGCTTTCCCAATAGTGTCAGCCGCATATGAATGTCCAGCGTGACAATAGAAGCCAAACAATTCAACATCAGAATTAAATTCTGGGGATATCAATCTCGTCAAGAAATCACTGAGTTGTGTTGGAGAATCATCAATGGCAATCCCTGCTCTATTAGTACCGGCATCAATCTTGACGAAAACTGACCATTTGTAATTACCAGTCTTGTATTTGTCATTGAATTTTTTCAAGTTTTCCAAATGTTGAACATTGTCAACCATTATTCTTACATGCTTCACATGTTTTGAGATTTCATACAATTGAATCAAATAATCTTCAGTGGCTGCTGGTAAACCATACAACAAATCATTGATCACCGTTTCCCCCTTCTGTTGTTGTTCATGTACAATTTGCCATGCTTCGTTCAAAGTACTAACCAAGATTCTATCTTGCTTTGGTAATTCCACCGGTAAGTTATACCCCATTTGATTTTTCAATCCAGGATAAGTCTTGACAGTTTTAACATGGGCTCTGAATTTCACTTGCAAATCAATTGCCCTTTGGATCATCTTGGAGCAATTGTTTTCAATAACTGATTTCTTGATAACAAAAGACGGCGTTGGTAATTCCGATACATGCTTAGTTACATATTCATCCAAGAGCAATTGCCTCTTTGACGTTGGTTGAGGGTACAATTTTAAAGAGGTTAACATCTTCAAATAGAAACTATTCAGGCAATTTCGTAAATGTCATCGGCTAAATTGCAACGTTTGGGGTGAATAATGAACTTTATACGTTTTTTTTTTTCTTCCAGGTTTTGTGTTTTCCCAGTTTGATATCCACCACCAACCCACCGGCTAACAAAGCTAAAAGTATCCACTTGGTTGTTGTCCCAGAACAACTGGTCACGTGTACTCACCCGTCTCCAATGAGACTAAAGTTTCAACAGCAGAACACCTAGTCAAAGAGATCGTGCTGACAACTCTGTCCATGGTGTAGAAAGTAGAAAGTAGAAGCCCTATCTGTGGAGGAATTCTTTCCCAAAAGGGACTCTCAGATTGTGTGTTTTTTCGCCCAACGGCTTCAACCTTCCGCTATCTGTGTGGAACCGGATTTTTATTTGTACATAAAGGAGAGATCTAGCGCTATCTTGTGCTTGGCTGATATTGGAACAAAAGACAGCATATATATAAACACCATGCCTGAATATCTCATTGGTATTGACGTTGGTGGTACCAACACTGACTCTGTCTTGTTAGAGCCTTCCAAATTTAAAGAGAACAAAGGTGTTGTTTCTTGGAACAAAAGTGTAACCACTCCAGATGTTTCAGTGGGTATAGAGTTAGCTATAGGAAAATTGTTTGAAAAATTGGATGAGACCAATAAGAAAGACGTTAAGGCCATTACTATAGGAACTACACATTTCATCAATGCTGTCATTGAACAGGATAGATCAAGATTGGATAGAGTTGCAATTTTCAGATTATGTGGCCCATACAGTGTTTATAACCCCCCATTTTTGGATTGGCCCGAGGGATTGAGTCAAATCTTGGAAGGTTATACAGCTTATATCAATGGTGGTAATAGAATCGATGGGAATGAAATCAGAAAATTGGACGAGAGGGCCATAAGAGAACATTGTGCTAAAGTGAAAGAGCTTGGAATAAAGTCAATTGCCGTTGTAGGAATATTTGCCAACTTGTTCAAAGATCATGAATTGAGAACTAGAAAAATAGTTCAAGAAGAATTAGGTGATGATTTCAATGTTATATTGTCACATGAGGTTTCTGGTATCAACTTTCTTGAAAGAGAAAATGCTTCAATATTGAACGCATCAATCATCAATTACGCAAAAAAAATCATACAATCATTTGTTATAGCTGTTGTTAAGATTGGATTGAGTTGTCCAATTTTTCTTACTCAGAACAATGGAACCATCTTGACTATCGAAGAGGCTTTAAGGACACCAATAAGAACGTTCTCCTCGGGTGCTACTAATTCTATGAGAGGTGCTTCATTCCTTTGTTCTTCATATGGAGACCAATTGAAAGGTAAAAATATCATAGTTGGTGATGTTGGAGGTACCACGTTGGATGTTGGTTTACTTTTACCATCTGGATTCCCAAGGTTATCGTCAAGTTATTCAGAAGTTGGTGGAGTGAGAATGAATTTTTCAATGCCATTTGTCGAAAGTATTGGGCTTGGAGGAGGTTCTATTGTCAGATACGATGGGGAGGAAATGACAATTGGGCCGGACTCTGTCGGCTCAGATATTATCACAAGGGCTTTAGTGTTTGGAGGTGATACCATCACAACTAGTGATGTCACCGCTGCTAAATCCAAAATTGAGTTGGGTGATCCAACTTTAGTTGCAGAAAAATTTGATGAAAATTTCATTAAATCCTTCAATAAACTTGTCATTTCCAAACTTGAAAGAGTTGTTGATAAATTGAGAACTTCACCAGAGCCACTTCCTGTTATTCTTGTTGGTGGTGGCTCTTCAATTATTCCATTTGATGAAGTTGAAAAAGTCGAAGGAGCATCCATCATTTTGAAACCAGATTATTATCAAGTGGCTAATGCCATTGGTGCCGCTATGGGTAAACTCTCCTCTGAGATTTCTAAAGTTATGCAATTGTCCTCTCCTGACCAAAGAGATGTGGTTCTTGAAAAATTAAAAGAGGAATTAGCAGACAATTTAGTTCTGAAAGGTGCTGTTAAAGATAGTATTGAAATAATTGACATCAGTTTTGAACCTCTTGCCTATGTTGCAAACACATACACTTTTGAATTGAAAGCAGTTGGAGATGTCGATTTCAGTAGAATGAGTGAAGTTTATAAAGATCAAAATATAGTTCCATCATTTGACTTGGAAGTTGAAAACAAGTTTTACAAAGATTCCAATTTCAAATCTGAAACGAAATCACATAAAGACAAGGAATTTTTCAATCACAAGTTGTACAAACCTTCCGTCAACAAAAATCGTGAATGGACTTTATCTGTAACTGACTTGGATTACATAAGAATCGGTGCTTACTATGTTGGCTGTGGTGGTGGTGGGAATCCATATTCAGCTTATTTGATGACTAGAAAAAAATTATTAGAAGGTGATTCTGTCAAAGTTATTGATTACAAGGATGCCCATAAATATGTCAAAGCCGGTGCTGAAGGCTGCATACACAATATTGTCGGAAGTGGAGCTCCCACAGTCGGTATGGAACAATTACAAGCAGATGGTGCTATTCATGCCATCAAGAGTCTTGAGAATTTTATGGGAGTCAAAGGTGATGCCTTGATATCATCAGAAATTGGTGGTGGTAATGTATTCAAAGGTATATGGTGTGGATTACGCGAAACAGGTCTCGACTTGCCCGTTCTTGATTGTGACTTATATGCAAGACTGTACCCAACTTCATTACAAACGATTCCAGTTGCCTATACTGACCCTGATGGATGTTGTTATGCACCTTCTTGTATATCAGATGGTAATGGTAACACTGCCATTGTCCCAGAACTGCAATCGAATTTCCTTCTTGAAAGAATTTGCAGAACTTCATTGACAGAGATGGGTTCATCAGTGGCAAGTGCCAGAAGACCTTTGAAATTGAATGAGCTTGAAATGTTAACTGCGCATAATACCATGTCTCAATGTTGGAGAATCGGTAGAGAAGTTTGTATTGCAAGACAGACATTGAACATTGGAAATTTACCCAAATTGATATTGGATTCATTAGGAGGTGAAGGCCACGTTGGGAAATTATTGTTCAAAGGTAAGATTATCGGTGTTGACAGGAAGACAACAAGAGGTCACCTTTATGGTGAAGTTGTCATTGAGA
The DNA here is from genome assembly GCA_030567655.1 of Nakazawaea ernobii. NCBI lineage: Eukaryota > Fungi > Ascomycota > Pichiomycetes > Alaninales > Pachysolenaceae > Nakazawaea > Nakazawaea ernobii. The sequence continues at coordinate 46,466 of JAJLSN010000252.1, forward strand.
ATAATGATACTAAAGACCATATGAGAATTCCATTCAAAAATGAAAACATTTGTTGTGATGTACAACGCAATGGTTCCACCACTTGGGAGACAATCTGTACAGTTCCTGATCTCATCGCAGTCATTGATTCTGACTTGGGAGAAGCAGTGGGGACTCCGGATTATAGATATGGCTTGGAAGTTTTCGTATTGGGGATCGCTCCAAGTGATAAATGGACCAAAACTGAAAGGGCCCTTGAAGTTGGTGGACCAAAGGGATTCCTGGGTTTTGAACATTTAGAATATAAACCGATTGGAACTTTTGTCAAACCAATGAGTGTCATTGATGAGTATCTCGAGTGAAGGGAAAGGTATAAAAATCTGATGAAAATAATATAATAATAATAGTCTTTTTTTTTATTTTATTTTAGTTTGTTTATTTATAGAGAAAACACACATAGAGATATAACTTTTGTAAATTAACGTGACAACCAAAACTATCACATATAAAGGCCAGAAGTGAATAGATGTCAAAAGGCGAACCAAAAAAAGAAGAAGAAAAGAAAAACACACACATAAACATTATTGTTCATTTACTGTCAAAGCAAGAAAACATCGATCAACGATTTTTCCCGTATCAAATGAGCAGTTGATATATATCTTTTGAATGGAAAGTTTTTTTTTTTTTTTTTTTAAACGGGTGGACCTTTTTTCAAAAAATCCATGAAATCCAAATCATCATCTTCTTCATCAAGATTTTCCTGAAGATTTCCTGACTTATCAGCGTCATTTAAGCCACCAGTGGTGGTGGTATTGTTGGTGGTGTTTCCGCCATGAATGATATTGTCATCACTGAATGGATTACTCTTCTTCTTTTCATTATGAGCAACGTCGAAAAATGAAGGACGACGAGTTAATCCAAAGGCATTTGAAAAATTTCTAGCCTGTTGCTGATGGGAATGATTCAATTGTTGAGATATAGATGTTGATGATGAAATCCTGGAAGGTGATCCATTAGTTTCTTTAAATGTGACACTCATTGGAGAAGTTGGTGATTGTTGAGGTTGTAATGTCTTTGATGAAGCTGAAGGAAGTTCTTCTATTTCAGATAAATTATTATTGTTATCAAAGTGGAAATTGTGTATAGCATAAGCTTGTGGGAAAATCTGTGAAGCTGGAGATACAGATGTCGCCTCATTGATCTCTGAAATACTTTGATTTGACTTCTTCCTCGGTTGTTGTTGTTGAGCTGATGATATTGAGATATTACCAGAAGATCTGCGGCCATCCCCAACACTGAGAGCGCTCAACCAACTCAATTTTGATGATCTTCTTCTCTTTGAATCTGGTACATGTTGATTTCCAGGCTCCATTGGGTCCACTTCCGATCCTTGCCTTCTTACAACTGGTTTTGAAATTTCTGATTGATTTGATGATATTGCAGGTTTGGTCACTGCCGATTGTGGAGGTTTAACAAAATCCATATCGGAACCTGCTAGTATATTACTAAAGTCATGTTTATTTTCATCGCCGGGGGAACTTTCAGAAGAGTTCGAGGCAGATCTTAAATTCAGTTTTTCCATATGCTTTCGCACATTATCGTACAGCGTCTTTTGTGTCGATTCTGCAGTGGGCAAACCATAAAGCGGTAACCAACTCAATCTTTGTTTCCATACTGGATAGTCATAAATATCCTGTGGGGTTGTATCTGTCTTCATCGTTGTTATTGTCCATGGTCTTTCACGGTATAAAAAAACCATCGTATCCACTGTACAGTTGAAAGGTTGGAAAAAAGCCAGTACAGCGTTCAACCACACTATATTAGAAGCTGCATTGTTGAATTCAAAACACTGTAGTATGAATGGGAATGACCAAAGAAACACATAAGAAATAGGGTATATGAAAATGGACTTCATCTGTTTTTGAATTTGCAACCTACGTATTTGAAATTGGTGATACGTATCCCTGTGTAATTTTTCTTGAAATTTATCTTGCTTTGTTGGTTCATTTTGAATTTCTGGACTTGGAGTTGGAATTAACTCTCCATTTTCGTCGAGATCCGCCATTCTGATTCTCTTGGAGTCATCTGCACCTTCATTATCATAAAATGGGTACATTGTCATTTCTGGGAATAAAACAGCAGTGGTGAATTTTTTGAAATTCTTGTACAAATTCTTCAAAAATGTAAGACATTTCCTATGGAAAGTATCATTTAAAACTTCTTCAGGCGTGTTGTGAATTTCTCTAAAGTTTCCTCCAACTTTACTATACTGTTTGGTCACGTAATAGTATATGGAAACGTAGATTATAACAATCGTGATCACAATCAAATAACGTGGAACCCAACTTAAAACCAATCTATACCATCTTGGCTCTTGGGGCAAGTAACACCAAGTGGTTAAAGGCTTATAGCCAGAACCATCAATAAATGCCAAGGACAGAAGCACACATGGTGTCAAGAAGGATATCAAATAAACATAAAATCTATATTTGAACAACCCACCTTCAAAATTATTCCCATTTTTAACTTTGGCATTAGGCCTGAAAATCAATAATCCTGTATGAATGGCAAAACTTAAGATGGCAATATCAGCACCTTCGATAGCTATACTGGTGAAAAATCCAACGATTTCACAAAAATTATGATTGTAATAAGCCAAGTACTTTGTCTGAATTCTTGAAGGGTAAATTAACAACACAGCCAGCTTGATCAAATCGAAGAAGATCAAAAACATAATCAACTGATGCCTAAACACTCTCTTCTTGTAATCTATCGCTCCAAACATATATATAGCCACGAGTCCAGATACAATCGATGATGAAGATGACGATATCGAACATATTCTCAAGATATGTGACTCTCTGTTACTGAACCGTGTATCAGCAGGGTCAGCGTGTCGTTTTTCGAACGACATCAAAGACTTTCCGAATTCTGCAAAGGTGTGTGATACCCCTCCATCACTCATCTTACAACTGAGATACGACTTATGGATTGAATAGTTAGAGCGTTCTGGTCTGGTGTTTTTATATACACTTTTGTTCGTTTACGTAAGAAAATTTGTTCTAAAAAACAAAAAAAAAAAACACAAAAATTTCAAATTCAAATTACAAATTCTTCATACTGAGTGAATAGTTGGTGTTGTTGTTGGTGTTGGTGTTGGTGTTGGTGTAGAGTGGTTGTAGTGGTAGTACTAGGGTTGGCATTGCTGAAGATAGTCCGTACTCTTGATCCAATGGCGTATGAAACGATAAATGACTCTGTGGAATGACACATGATGAGAATCTTTTTGTTGTTCTCTAATTCTAACAACCCATATACTCCAACGTAGATTCTTGTGGCGGTGTTCCCATTTCCGTCGTCTACGACAGCCTTCAAGTTCACTGATCCACTAGCGGTAACAACACTGTGTACCAACAACTCACTATACGACTCTTGCCATTCATCTAAATGATCCAAGATGTAATGACAACAAGATCTGCATAAATCCATCAGTATTATATCTTCTCCGTTACCGCTACTCATCAACACAATCCTCAGATTTTGTCGTGTCAATTGATAGTGTGATGCACCCACTATCGCAGCTGACCCTATTCTGCCCCTGGGCTTGAACATATTGCCCCCTGATGACGATGAAGATATCATCGTGTCTTGCAGTACAATAGCCATTCCTATAGTGTCGGATACCTCTGAACTTGCCATCATTTGCTTGTAACTGTGGAACTTGCCAAGAGAATTCTCACTGATTAAACTCTTATCGTGTGTCTCGGTGTCAACGACGAAGATAGGCTTTGTTATACCGAATTCATTCAAATCACTTTGCTCTTGTAACAATTCAATAGATTTCGTTATAGGGAATTTGTCTTTACAACAACATATGCTTGCCTGCAAGTATTTACCCTCTATATATGCCAAGACGCTACAATCACATTCTACTAGTCCGTCGATATTCAAAGATGATCCAAACCCGGTATTGGTCAAGGGACTAGCCTCTATCACATGCGATGCCCTCGCCAATGCCTCCAACAAGTCGCCCGAATGCAGCAGGAATTGGGTATGCAGCTGTTGTGCCAAGTCCTTGTACTGTCTCCTCCTGTCCTTGGAATGGTTTCCAGCTCCTAAATGGCATATCAATATCGGCTCCATTGGGCATTAACTTCTCCAATAAAAATCTCTTCAAATCCGGTGTTTTTCCGTTGCCAAAGAGAAGAAAAAAATCACAAAATTTCACAACTGCAAAAAACAGAGAGAGAGAAAGAGACAAGTTGTTGAAAGCCCAGACAGACAGACACTTGGTTGTATGACAAGATCGCAGAGAGACCATCATCTCCTTTCACACACATTTGTCAATTAGATCTTCAACGGGGTTTGCTTTACTTGGGGTCCAGATATTACTAAACGGTGGACGGATCAAATTTAATTGGGTGCCATCTAAGGATCTGGGATTAACAAAAGAGCAAGATAAAGAGTCTGATCTTTGATCCAGCGGTGGTGTACATCAGATACTAAATATAATATTTCAACCAGGATACAAGGGGGCAAGAGCATGTCGAACAATTCTGATATATTCAAGGCCATGGCCAATACGGCTTCTGTTATTGTGAATAGCCCTTCAAATGGAATGAGTACTAGTGAGATCTTACTACAAAACAATGCTTACAAAAATGCGATTCATTCCACTTTAAGAAGACAAGAGACCAACGCCATAATACAAAAACATAAGAAGCCATCATCTAGGCCGCGTCATAATGTGAAAAGGCAAGATCTCGCTGGAATATCTGATGAGATGTTGTCTGAAGTTCCAGCAAGAAGTGACGTTGATGCATTTTCATTGTTTCAAGGTTTCAATGCAGTGTTACCTGAGATCAATGAAGTGTTGGAAATGTTGCGAGACGGGAAATTGATTGAAGACGATGTCAGTGCAGCGTTGCCTAAAGGTATCACTGAAGAAAAAATCAAAACTACACAGAGTCCAAAGCAATTGACAAATTTTAAAGATGAAATCAATTATAAATTGGACTTGTTGGAGATTAAGAAGGGAATTTCTTCGAATGAAATTTTGGAAATAGATCAAAAGATTCAACTGTTACAACTGCTGAGACAACAAGTATTTGACAAGATAAGACAATTTGAACAAGATGAAATATATTTGGAAAATCAATTATACGAGATTGGTTCAAGATTAAACATCATCAAAAACGTAGAACGTGATGATGATGACGAAGATGGAGATTCAGATAACGACAATGATGACGATGAAGATGAAGACTTCCATGTAGTTGAAAAAGACGATTTGGAATCAAATTTGATGAGTAAATCCATATATGGGAAATTGAAACAAGACACTTCAAAGGCAAATCGGAAAACGAAACCAACTTTACAAACGTATTATGAGCCCGGCTCAGTGATTAATAGATTTGATGCCCATGAAGATTCAATCACCTCCTTGGATTTTGATATACCATTTGGGACCCTTGTCAGCTCTTCATTAGATAACACTGTAAGAGTTTGGGATTTGAGCAGGGCAAGGTGTACAGGGTTATTGGAAGGTCATATAGCGTCGGTGAAATGTTTACAAATGGAGGAGAATTTAGTGGTGACGGGTAGTATGGATGCCACTTTGAAAATGTGGGATTTGTCTAAATTGAACGTTGCTGATGATAATGATGATGATGAACATTCAACACCTTTGATACATTCATTCGATAGTCATGTGGAAGAGATAACAGCTTTAAATTTCCACAAAAATGTATTAGTCAGTGGCTCATCTGATCGTACTTTAAGACAATGGGATTTGAAAACTGGTCATTGCGTTCAAACTATTGATGTCTTGTGGGCAGCTACTCAAAATAATTTAACTCATTCACAATTCTTATCGTCACCTTCAACTTCTTCTTCGACATATTCCCAACAGCCGAAGAATTCACTGTTCATCGGTGCAGTACAAGTCTATGATGCCGCGTTGGCTACTGGTACTGCAGATGGAGTCGTTAGACTTTGGGATTTAAGATCAGGTGAAGTCATCAGACAATTGGTAGGTCACACGGGCCCCGTTACCACATTACAATTCGATGACAAGCTGTTGACCACAGGCTCCACAGATAGGTCTGTCAGGATATGGGACTTGAGAACAGGTAGTATATTGGATGCATTTGCCTATGAATCGCCAATATCTTCATTACAATTCGATAGCAGAAGAATCGTCAGTACCAATAACGAGACAAGCTTGAAAGTATACGACAGAATCGAGGAAAGGCACTGGACCTGTGACAACGACAGTATAGTCAACTACATCAGATATAAGGACAGTTATGTCGTTGGTGGTTGCTCCAGTGGTGAAATTGTCACATTTGCTGTATAACAAACCATCATATTGTATATAGAAAATTCTAAAAATAAATAAATAAACAAATAGTCGTGGAATGAAATACATAAAGCAAAACGCGTTTTGTGTTGAAAAAAAAAATTTCGATCTCTATTGAAAGAAGAAGAAGCAGAAGAAGAAGCAGAGGAAGACGAAAACTAAGACATATATATATACATCGAGATGAATTTTGGAGGCCAAACACCAACAGTCGTCGTCTTGAAAGAGGGAACCGATTCTTCTCAAGGAAGAGGTCAGATCATCTCCAATATCAATGCCTGTATTGCTATCCAGGATACCTTGAGACCTACTTTAGGACCATTGGGTTCAGATATCTTGATCGTTGATGGTAATGGAAGAACCACTATTTCTAATGACGGTGCCACCATATTGAAGTTATTGGGTGTTGTCCATCCAGCTGCTAAAGTGCTTGTCGATATTTCCAGATCACAAGATCTGGAAGTTGGAGATGGTACTACTTCAGTGACATTATTAGCTGGAGAATTTTTAAAAGAGTCGAAAAATTTTATAGAAGAAGGTATTTCATCACATATCATCACAAAGGGTTATAGTAAAGCTTGTGCATTAACAGTTGAGAAGATAAAAGAGCTTTCAGTGGAGATCTCCAATGATAAGACAAATGAAGAAAATTTCAGACAATTATTGGAAAGATGTGCAAAGACTGCAATGTCATCAAAATTGATTAATAATAATTCTGATTTTTTCACAAAGATGGTTGTTGATGCTGTTTTATCATTGGACCAGGATGATTTGAATGAGGAATTGATTGGTATCAAAAAAATTCCAGGTGGATCCATGGAAGAATCTTTGTTCATCGATGGTGTTGCCTTTAAGAAGACATTTTCATATGCTGGTTTTGAACAACAACCAAAGAGTTTTATCAATCCAAAGATATTAACACTTAACGTTGAATTAGAATTGAAAGCTGAAAAGGATAATGCAGAAGTAAGAGTAGAACAAGTTAGTGATTATCAATCCATTGTTGATGCTGAATGGCAAATCATTTTTGATAAATTAGAAGCCATCGTTAACACCGGTGCCAATATTGTATTATCCAAATTACCAATTGGAGACTTGGCCACTCAATATTTCGCTGATAGAAACATCTTTTGTGCTGGAAGAGTTGCATCTGAAGATGTTGAAAGAGTCATTCAAGCCGTTGGTGGATCAATACAATCAACTACATCTGATATCAAGGAGGAATACTTGGGAACTTGTGACGTTTTCGAAGAAGTACAAATCGGTAATGAACGTTATAATTTGTTTAAAGGTTGTCCACAGGCCAAGACATGTACTTTGATTTTAAGAGGTGGTGCACAACAAGTGATAGCCGAAGTGGAAAGATCATTACATGATGCTATAATGATTGTCAAGAGAGCCGTCAAGAATAACAGTGTTGTTGCCGGTGGTGGTGCCATTGAAATGGAATTATCCAAATACTTACGTGATTATTCCAAGAAAATCCCTGGTAAGCAACAATTAATAATAGCTGCATTTGCCAAAGCTTTAGAAATTATTCCAAGACAATTATGTGAAAATGGTGGATTTGATGGAACTGATTTGTTAAACAAATTAAGATCTGCTCATGCCAAGGGTGAAACGTGGTTTGGTATCGATTTCGTCGAAGAATCAATTGGTGATAATATGAAAAGTTTTGTTTGGGAACCAAGTTTTGTTAAAATCAATGCCATACAAAGTGCTTGTGAACTGGCTAATTTGATCTTGAGTGTCGATGAAACCATTACAAATAAAGAGAGTCCAGCTCCAAATGCAAGCGTTGCCGCTGGTGGTGGTGCACCTGGTAGAGGTAGAGGTATTCCACGTTAAGTAGAAACTTATTTTTTTTATAGTTTCACTTTTCAATCTCAACTCGATAAAAATCATTTACATCAGTTATTAAAACCAACACCATAGTAGTTGTTCATTTATTCATTAACTATACTATCTCTTATATTTTTATCCTCTCTTTTCTTATTCATCAAGAGCATTTCCAAATTCCGTATCTCTTCTTCTTCCCTTGCTATCAAATCTTTAGCGTACAACTTACTCTTCCCGTCATCACCATCACCACCATCATTATCGCTGATTAGGATATGTTTATCGTTGATATTACTATTCAGCAGGTTTAACTGATCCTTTTGTTGTTGTACTATGGATTCCAATTGTTTCAATTCACCATTTAATTTTTCAAATTTCACACGACGATCGTTTAAAGATGCCTTGATCTCTGAATGATTACTCAACACCGATTGATCATTATCAATAATCTTATCAAGGGTTCCAATTATCTCTCCAACGGAATACTCTTCATTATTCAAATCATTCAACATTAATTGAATCTTGGAATCTTCCTTCTCCATCACCACTGGATCGATATTTTTATTCAAACTTGGTATCTTCACAGTTGGATGCTGTTGTTGTTGTTGTCTTGTATCGCTGGCTTCATCGTCGTCTTCTTCAAATTCCAAATAACTTCTAGACCCATCAACTCTACGTGGTTCCTTTGTATCTTTGGATATTGTATACATCGCTGATTCATAATCCAGGGCATCTCGTATCAATTTGGTAATATATGGTTTCAAAGTTAAAGCATTGGTGAAAACCCCAGATGGAGTGAAATAAAGGCTCTTTATCGATTCAGAGGATCTATTAAGAGATTCAAGTGAAGAGTTTAATGACATCTTGTTAATCTCTCAATCTCCTTATCTTTGTATTCCTGTCTCTGTTGTTTTTGTTTTGTTTACAATTAATTACAAATAAAAAAAAAATACACAATTTACGCGCGCAATTATTTTCAACTTCTAAATACCAAAATCACCATGTCTGTGTGAAATCATCACTGAGAAGCACGTTGAAGCGATCCACACATCATTTATTTAGGGTTCATGTATTCGAGAAAAGCCTCAAGTGATAATGACGGCAAAGCCTTCCGCTTATTGCGTTTTATCCCTTGTGTCCTTCGTATCAATTTGAATTTCGAGTTGATAACTTTGTTATGTGTGTTTTCCGTTGATATGGTGTATATTTTCTTGTTGACAGTTGTTAAAACTAACTCATTCAATTCATTTATAACCTTATATAACCTCCAGCTTATTATCTATTACTTCACTTCCACATATAGATATTTCAAATCAGAGATTTGCGTTTCCCCCCAATGGAAGATGTACATTTCTTTCCAACTCGCAATCGTGGACCATATCACGGAAAGCTTCCTTAATCTCTTCTTTAGTGAACTCATTGCCATATACTTGGCTTCAAAATTATTCCTCTGTTGAGTTTCGTATGGACAACCAACTTTTAACCATCCCTTTTGTTCGTGTTTCGAATTGACAATCCATAACCGACCTACCATAGGAACGGTTAAAAAAAACATCACTATCTCTTCTGATGGTTGCACTTTCATTTGTCAAGTTAATTTCAAAACCTTCTTCTGCCAATTTACTCAAGGACAAAAAATTGGAAACAGGCAACGGATGATAATTGACATCTTTCAATATCAAATTTCCAATCTGATAGTCTCCCATCCATTCTGATGGTTCTTGTAATTGCCGTTTATCCCTTGAGCGTCTCAAGTTAGTTAGGTATTCCTTTCTATTGACACTATGGAACAAACTATCGCTATGTAAAACCCATGTGACGTTTTCAGCACTGCATTTTGCTTCATTTCTCATTTCTCATTTCAATCCTTCGTTTCCTATACCAAGTTTCCTCCGTTCTCAAATTAAACTTTGATGGCTTTTTATTCTGTCCATCCCTTTCCATTTTACCCTTTTCCAAAGCTTCATCAAGATCTTCTCTAACTTTTTGAGTAATTTTCTTAGTTGATGCTGGTTTGATATCTTTCACAAAACCTTGAGGCTCATGCAATGACATCTCTAAAAGAGGGAAAAGAGACAAAATTCGGCAAATTGCTTGAAATTAGGTAGTTTTTACTGGAAAGCTATAAAATCCACTAGATTAATACCCTGTATATCTAACAAAACATGAAATCGCTTGTGTCCCTACATATGCCAAGGGGAAAACTCATGACATAACCGTTGTTTATTTTAATTAAACTATTATGCTTCTGAAAAGAAAAACAAAGTTAAAGTCATACTTTGTAATCATAGGTCTCATAACCTGAATTTTGGTAACAAATTATTAACTAAAATCCATAGATATAAAGTGTACTCGCACCTAACAGGTGATCATGACGTTTAAATTTATTACAAATTATTGACTATAATCTAGACGTATATATACTGGTATATATATAATGAGTATACCCGCACCTAACCATCTCTCCATTTAACATGAACTTCATCAGTTCTAAATTTTTGTGTACATACAGTGTGCGACAACTCAGTAGTATCCCCCATTCTATACTGTAGCAACCCGGCATGAGCAATCATTATACCATTATCAATGCAAAATCTCTCATCGGTAGCATATATGCTACCATTTCTATCTTTAACCATGATTGCCATCATTTCTTGTAATCTCTCATTGCAACCAACACCACCAACTATCAAAACTTGATTAGATTTGACATGAGCCATTGCCCTTTCTGTGATTTCTACCAACATGGCAAAGAGACATTCTTGTAATGAAAAACACAAGTCTTCCACTGTAATCCTTTCGGTACTATCTTCTGTAGCTGGTATCAACAATTTATTCTTCTTGTTATTGAACAAGTCATGCAGTAAACTTTCTATGAATTCTAGTATACCACTCATACTTATATCCATACCTTTTACAGTGTACGGTAATTCTACCAAATGCTTACCTTTCTTGGCCAATTGTTCAATGTTATAACCAGGAGCTGGATCATTAGGAATCTTCAACACTCTTGCAAATCTGTCAAGACAATTCCCAATGGCAATATCAAGCGTTTCACCAAAGATTCTATAGCATTGTTTCGAATATGCTATTATTTGTGTATTACCACCACTAACATACAACACTACTGGGTTTGTGGCATCAGTGATTTCTCTACCCATTTCAATATGACCTACACAATGGTTGACACCGACCAATGGGATCGACCAAAGTTGTGACAATGTTCTTGCTGCAATAACGACACTTTGTAATGGTGCCCCCATTCCTGGACCTTGTGTGAAGCAAATCACATCGATATCAGCTCCTCTTAATTTAGATTCAATCAAAGATCTCTTGATCAATCTCACAACCCAGTTTCTATGATGTCTTGCCGTATCTCTTGGTAAAAACCCTTCCCCTGGTGGAGGCACATAAGTGTCTCTTATATTTGATAAAATGGTTGCCTTGTTAGTTGGAGTCAATTGTCCAACTTCATGTCGTATAATCCCGACACCTAACTTATTTGCAGATCCTTCTAAGCCTATGGCAATATAATGGTCTTTGCCTGGTTTGAGGAATTGGTCAAGATTTGGTGGAGCCATTCTTGTCTATTCACAATCTACTTATATCTGGCTAGTCCCTGTCAATCAATCAATCAACAATCTATCTTTCTTTCTTACTAAGTGCAATGGAAAAAAAAATAATGTTAAAAGAAAATTTTTGTTAGTAATTACTCATGTCAAAAGAGGTTGTTACAATTTAACACTGTCAGTAGAGAAAAGGTATAATGAAAGCAGCTGGATTTGTATGCTTGTCAATTAAGGGTGGTACTCAGTGAGCCTTTATCAGAAATTTCGAATGCTCACGTATCTCAATCTTTACATAGCATTTACTCAGATAATATTCAGATAATTCTACAGTGTCATATCATAATATCATTTCAAATTGATGATCATTTCTAGGTCAGGGATGAATCAAAATAAACCAAGCAGAAGACAAATGCCTTGTCTTGACTAACCTTGGACAATACTAAAATTGAAATCTTGGTCTCAAAATGGTATAACTCTACACCCCACTTTCCCCAAAATTATGATCACAATTTGAAATGGATAAAACTCAGACATCGATATTGATATTAATATTCTTTATAACATTGAACACAATTCCATTATAACAAAATTAAAATATATTATTTTAAATCTTATTTACTTAACGTGAAGTAGCGTGAACTTTTTGGAAAGCACCTTTAGCTTGTTGTTTAGAAACTTTGGCACCACCTGAAGCAGCTAATTTAGCCTTTTCAGTCTTCTTGGCAGCCTTAGCAGCTTTCTTCTTTTCTTTGTCAGCTTTAACAGCTTCTTCTCTAGCAGCTTTTCTTTGTTCTGGTTTAAGTGATCTTCTTTCTTTGATTAATTCCAATGAAGCACCAACAACGGCTCTTTGATGTTTGACGGCCTTTCTTGTTCTCTTTCTTGAGACTTCTTCAGTGATACCTTTCTTGTGGTGTCTTCTATATAAGACAGTCCATGAAATTCTTCTTGGGTTCTTTCTTTGGTGGAATAAAGAAGCAGATTTTGATGAATGGAATCTGAAGATCTTGGAGTCACCACGGACAAACAAGGTACCTCTACCTGGGTAAATCTTAGAACCTGAAAATGAACAAACTTCAACCTTCATTGTGTTATTGTTATGTAATTCTTATTATTTACTAATGTAGTTGTTGTTGAGTATGATAACAAGATTTTTGAATAATCAATTTTTGGTTTTTGCGTTTGAAGTGAAAAAAACAGAAGGAGAGAATTTTTAGCGCATAGTCGTGTCTCTGCGGCCCAATAGTTGTGACTGCTGTTTGTGGTGGTGAAGTTTACACAGGCGGCGCGTGTAAATATCGTCCCTAACTGTTGTTGCGTTATTGATCCAGAGCCAACGACTTTCTTGGGCATAAAAGATTTTTCACTTCTTCTTTCCACATTTATATTTTTATATTGAAACATTATATCCAGACCGGAGTGTAAATACTATATCAAATTCACAGAGATGGTCAGTATATTTTAACTTCAAACCAACACAAACCCCCCATATGTCATGGCATATCACTAACACCTTTCATTAGGCACCAAAAAACAAGAAGAACACTGAAAACATCAATGCCAAATTGGCTTTAACCATTAAATCAGGTAAATATACCTTAGGTTACAAATCCACCGTCAAGGCTATTAGACAATCAAAGGCCAAATTGATCATCATTGCCGCTAACACTCCAACCTTGAGAAAATCAGAATTGGAATATTACGCCATGTTGTCAAAGACTCAAGTTTACTACTTCCAAGGTGGTAACAATGAATTAGGTACCGCTTGTGGTAGATTATTCAGAGTTGGTGTTTTAGCTATTATTGATGCTGGTGATTCAGACATCTTAACTGCTGTCGCTCAAGAATAAATTGTTACTGTATAATTAGTATCTAATGGAAAAATTATCTTGTATAGTGTTTTTTATTTAAAGAAAAAAAAATTATCGGGCATTGTTTATTCAAATATCAACATCGTACTCTTGCAGTAATCTCATTTCAATTAGATCACAGTGTATATTATTGATATCGGACAGGGGTGGGGTATGAATCCATGGTAGGAGAGCATGGGCTTCAACTTGGCAGAATGAATCGACAAACATTTGCAATTGTCAAACACATATAAACGAGAGTCTTGCTGGAAAAGCGACAGGGAGTTACAAATGAGATTCAAAAATCGTATATTTGCAAGCTGTTGGCGGATTGCAAAAGACTGATTTCAAATTTGAAACTTTACACGTACAAATACAAAGGCATCGTTAGAATTCACAAAAGTTTTTCCAACAGACTAATGAGCAACCCTCTTGAGCTTCTGTTGTGATCAAATGAGTATCAACATTGGTTTCATCACTAAATGATGAATGTGAAATAAGTGAATACATGATGGTTTAAAATAGGTATTCTAATACAGTATAGAAATCTCTTTCAAGATTATCTTCAGCAACAGCCATCCATCACTCATCAACCAACCAGTCAAAAACATTTTTATATTAACCCTCCTTTGAGTATCTTAGATATGATGTGCCTTGTTAATAGTGAAAATCCCATAGTAAATTGATAACGACAAAGATAAAATTCCCTTTTAGGTAATTGATTTAATAGTTGACATGAAGTGAATGGACTAAATAATAATTCCTGATTATGCATGATTTTAATATGATAGGTTCCGTCAATATAATACACTTGAAGCCCAGTTTACCGAATGAGCATTCGTCGCTTATTTTAACTTTCTCTTTGGTTGAAACATGAAAATCACAAATGGGGCACCCTACCATTGCATTGCTCACACAATTTCCCCACTGAGCTTCCAGATTGCCCCAAGCACATCACCAAATCCACCTGATGACGAGACATTATTAAAATCTTAATTCGGTATTATTATTACAACTCTTAGCGCTTCATCCTGTTGGAGATGGTGGAGACTTGATCAAATTGGCGGTTTAAGAAATAGCAATGTTGGTTTAGAGTTTGATTGTTTCTGCTCAATTAAGATGGTGAAGAATTAAAGATTAAGAAACAAGAGTCAAAAGGATAAGGTTTGCGGGATTAAAAATATAAAAGCTATTGATCTTCATGAGCATGTTCTAGTTCAAGTTGATATTTATGGATTTAAATATTATATTTAACAAAGTTGTATGATATTTAACTGAGATAAATTCCTATTGGTGTTGTTGAGAAAAAGTGTAGTCTTTATTATTGAACTTGAAGCGACTCCGAGTTCTGTCATCACTTTCTTACCACCAATCTACAAGTAATTGCAACGGTTGCAAGACACACAAAAATCCTCGTGAATAGAAAAGGGGAAAGAAAGAGATTGAAAATACATATGTCGGACGCAGAGATAGTTATCAAAGCTCAAGATTCTGCCAGTGTCAAGAATGATGATTGGAAACTGGCCCTTATAAATAAGAAGATTTATGATGATCCCGATGAAGAAATCTGTCCCATTTGTCTAGACGTGCTTCCACGGCCTTTCAAATTTTTGGAAACATCAACAAGCAGCACGCAAGTCTTAGACATGGTGGAACCTTTCAAATGTTTGAGAACATCAACAAGCAGCACGCAAAGTTTGGCCACGGTTGAGCCTTGCAAACATCGATACCATGATTTCTGTATTGAACCCTGGTCAAAAAGAGCCGACACATGCCCCACTTGTAGATGCAAGTTCAACTTGATAACGGTGTCGGTGGGGGAATATCATATTGAAAAGGTAATTATAGAAGATAAAACATTTCCCGTTTATGAAATGGAAGCCTTGTACGTTGGTTCCGACTCCGACCCGGACCCCTACGATGAAAGTGATTGATAATGATAGCTTTTACCCAGTCTAAAGGAATAACGTTAGTGGAGGTGCTCTTAGCTTGCGATTCCTGAAGAAATTAACTATCATTTGAAAGAGTAATTAATGTATTCTTAATCAACCTTTGTGAGAATGCCAATTTTGCTTCAACTTGTGGCCATTCTACATCATCTCACCATTCCATTATACATCAACATATTATATTCAAATCTATTTAAAAAAAAACCACAAAATCATAACTCATTCATCACTGTTGTAGAAAAATTGGATATAATATTCTTTCAAATCTACATCCCAAAATGTCCATAAATCAATGATATCACCTTTTGGGATCTTTATACAAACATTTTCATATGGCTCTGCATGACTTATAAGATATTGATACTTAGAATTAATCAATTTATCCTCTTTATCCTGTTCAAAAGAAGACATTATTCTATATTTAGGTCCTTTGATCAGCAGCAGCAGGAGCAGTATCTTGGGATACTTGAATACAATTAATAGTCCAATCTGGTAACTTATTGGATCTCGTATTTTAGTTATCTTATAACCAGGTTTACCAATTTTGAAATAACTTCTCTTTGGAATATTGGATATTCCATCTTTATAATCTTCCGGTCTTGATTGCAGTTTCTCATCTTTCAATTTCCTTTCGAGCAATCGAAGATTGTGCTTCTTACCCTCTGTGTGTGATATATATGATGATTCACTATAATGTAAAGTTAAACATAATTTACATTCATATATCCCACTTGAGTTCTTGATGAGATATGGATCATTTTCTAACGAAGAAGACAAGATGTTTCTTATCAATCGACGTTGGTTCAGTCTTGTCTCCTCTGCTCCTGCAACACCACCAGACCCCTTCTTGGAGCCTACTCTATTTTGATAATCCATTTGACTTATTCACTGACTGTCTCACTTGTTGTAGATTTCTAGAAAGTTTTTAGTTTTTTTTTTTTCAGTGTGTGTGTTTTTTTTATCGAGGCGATAACCATCTAGTTTATATAGTATTTATAATAGTAATATATACAACAGAGAGATGACATTGCTTGATCTGTGTGCAAAAGCTAGTAGGAAAGTTCACGATTTCCTTCAGCTGGACAACGATAACCACCATAATGAACAAATATATAAAGACACAAGAGACAAGGTGTTGGAGACTTATAGGATCTCTCAAGAAGCATTGGAGAAGTTTACGTAAGTTTACAACAATAGTATTTTGTCGTATTGTCAACTAAAGCTAACATGTTTTTTGAATTTATAGACTAGATGAGATATCAATATCGTTTAACGGGGGCAAGGATTGCTTGGTGATGTTGGTGATATTTTTATGTGTCTTGCATGATCATCATAGAGAATACTTATTGGCAAATTTGGATTGCAAATTGAATACGGTATTCATATACACGGAGGAGTCATTTAAAGAGATGGATGAATTCTTAAAAGATTCTATTGACGAGTATCAACTATCAATGACTGAACTGAATGATGATTTACGATTAGGATTTGTGAAATATTTGAAATTGAAACCATTGATAAAGACAATAATAGTAGGTATGAGAAGAATTGATCCATACGGTTCTAGTTTGGAATTTTTCGAAAAAACTGATCATAATTGGCCCGATTTCTTAAGAATTCATCCAGTTTTAAATTGGGAATATGTGGAGATTTGGAATTTTATCAAAAACACTGATATCAAATATTGTAAATTATATGATTATGGATATACTTCAATTGGTGGTATTCATAACACAGTTCCAAATCCCTTTTTGTTGAAAGATGGAACAAAAGATCAGTATTTACCCGCATGGTGTTTAAAAGATAATGATAAGGAAAGGTTGAGTAGGATATGAATATTTTAATGAATAAAAACTTATAGATTGAAATTTTTCAAAAAAATCGTTTAATGAATTGTTATAATATAATTATGAAAATGGATCTAATGTAATAAATATGCACTCGTTTCAAACAGAATCATTGATGTCCCTTGGTCAGCAATTTCAAACACTTATCTTCAAAACCTGGGATATGAATATAATTAACATTATTCGATTCCAATTTTGCCAATCCAATGTTTTTGGCAATGAAAGTAGTTGGCTCCATAACACCGACAAAGCACGTCTTGATATTACCATCTTGCAAGATCCGATCGCAACATGGTAAATTCCCACTCAACCTTTCACTGCATGGTTCCATTGTAGTGTATATGATCGAACCCTTGGGGACTTTTGTCATGTTTGTACGCTGGTAATATTTATCTAAACAACATTGTTCAGCATGGGTATTACCTGGTAATTCTCTTGAAAACCCAGTGGATAATATTTCATTGTTATGAACCAATACGGCACCAACACAGAATGCAGTTTGTGTAGGTTCACATTTAGCAGCTTCTAATAAGGCGAGTTTCATACAAAATTTATGATCTTCCAACGCCCAATCTGGTAATTCCGTTTGATATGACCATGATTGATCATCCAGTTCATATTTATAAGCGTGTAACCATAGGCCTAAATCATTTGGTCCCGGATCTGACGATAATTCACTTTGACATTCTTCACATTTCGTATCCAATAACACTTCTCCAGTGGCATCGGGGTAAAACCATGATGTGGCCGATGTTGTCTTCCCAACTTGATCCAATTTCTCCATTACACTCGGTTCATCACCTGTGCCATTTTTGCCCAATTCATCACCCCAAATTTTGGGACTAGAATATATAGGGTCATTAGCTATGGGGAAACCTAAATATTGTAAATGAACTCTGATTTGATGCGTACGGCCAGTGAATGGTTGACAAAGGACAATACTCGTCTTGCCATTGAAACTAACTCTTTTGAAAATGGTCTTGGCCTCTTTCCCACCTTCATCTTGCTTAACAACACGATTGAAACATAATTTAGGATTAACGGTTTTCAAAGGCTCTTCACAAACAATATCATCAACGGGGAACTCACCAACACATTTGGCAATATAATATTTACTCACTTCTCGTTCTCTAATTTGTTCTGTCATCTTATTAGCTCCCTCGGCGGTCTTTCCTAAAAACATTAACCCACTTGTTAACCTATCCAATCTATTACAAGTGTGTACAACATGACCAAATTCATGTTCTATAATCTTTGTCACGGTGTTATATCTATATCTCCCCGTTGGATGTGCTGGAATGCCCGATGGTTTATCAATAACCATGATTTCGTCATCTTCAAATACAACTTTGATAGGTTTAGAGGAAACCAGTGGTTCATGTCTATGCATTCTATGTGTTATCAAATCTCCGTTTCTCACAACACTGTCCAAGGTGGCAACTTGCTTGTTTAAGGTCACTTTACCATTGACAATCAGTTGCTCATAGTACTCTTTTGGTTTCAATCTGAATTCATCGGTGAATATATCGAGTAATTTTCGGTCTCTCCAACGAAGTTTACAATATGTCAAATATGTGAAATAATATGGCTCAACTTTCCTATAAGTGTCATCGATAATATACGATGCACCTTCAGTTTCCTCTTCATGAATGGTTTTCTTGACCACACCTGGTTCATCTTCACCACCATTACTGATTGCCGCGGTTGATTTCGATTCAATAAGTGATCTTTTCACTCTAAACCCATTTGCATCTCTCTGTGGTAAGGTTCTCTTTCGTACTTGGATCTCAGGGGATGGTGACTTCAGATTAGATTTGGACATAATTGAATAGAATCTCTTCATCAACTTCACTTTGTCCTCTGGTTTCTCTAACTGTCCTCTGCTCCTTAACTATCTCTCTAGTGATTTCAATTTTTCATCATCAAAAAAGAAAAAAGATTTTTCAGCTTACTTTCTACAATACAAACACATTACATATTACAATTGAATTAAACTAAAATACTTAAAAGAATATCTGATAGATCAACAGCAAAGTTATCAATGACAATATCACTCTCCCCTTTGTGGTCACTGTGAGATACAAAGCTCCAAACAAGGTGAAATCCGCTATAATTGTTAAGGAACTTTGGATCTTACTCATCAATGTAGGTTTCAAAAAAATATTCAAATCTTCAGTCAAATACCCATTAACATCCATTAGTTCGGTATTTGGAGCGTCCAATGGAACTTCAACATCAAGGAAAACTGGTCGATGATCTGAAGTGAGCACATCTGGTATAACATTATAATTATTGATTTTGGCATCTTCCCCATTTTTGTATCCAAGATACAATACTCTATCACACCACGAAGGCACCCTTTTCATATTATACTCCACTGTGTTGTTATAATATTTGTAAGATGGCTTAAATGTAATTGCCAGCTCTTTGAAACCCCAAAATGCTGAACCTCTTTTAATGGACGTTTGTAATTCATCCTTCTCGGAATCATACAGAAGTGTCAATAACTGTTCAGCAGAGCCAGAATCTTGATCAGAACCGGATTCAGTCATTGTAGATTTAGTATTCAAAACTCTATAATTCAAATCTCCCATGAAGAAAATATGGTTCTTCGGCTTGATAACTCCAAATCCATCTCCAAAATCAATACTTGACAATAATTTCAAACTATCTTGATCCCTTCTATTCCAATTCAGAGCACCTTCATTAGCGCTCAAATGTGCTACAACGATTGTATATTCTTGTTCGTCGTAGATGAACCGTACTCCGCACCCACCTTTCAACGAGCTAAATGAAATTCCACAACTATATTTCCCCGTTTTCACTTTCTTAATCTTACTATAATACGGAGTTATCAATATCAAGCCTATGGCCCCAACATGGTGTATAACCACTGTTTTGAAATCAACTTCGTAATGGCTTATCAATGCCTCTATCAACAATTCATTGATTTTGATCAAGTATTTGTTTACAGTGTCTGAGTCCGTGCTGTCAAGAATAGAGCACACTTCTTCGAATCCAAACAGCAATAAACTTGGAAGCTTTTGCGGGAAGGTCTTGGTGGCTTTCTGAACGAAGCCAACATCCAAGATCTTGTTACAATTGAAAGTTAGAAAGTACAACTGAGCAGTGGATTTGGACATTGTCTGGTTGATCGATCAGTTCATTCATTCATTATATAATCTTATCTTTTTGTCTGTGCGCTTTTTTTCTTTTTCCACAAGACGTTAAAGTGTTAAAATCCGAATCGCATCCAGTAGCAACAGCAGTGGCACTGACATGGACAGAGATGAAGAGGTCACTGGTGATAGTAGATAAAGACAGTGAACTGAAGAGACAGAAGGTTAGCGAATTCCCTGAGTCATTTCAAGAATTGGAAAAAATACATTTCCGATTAAATAGTTATTTCACGTTTCTTAGCAGTCGCAAACATGTCATCACCACTTTTGATCTAGTGAAATCCTCACCAGAGGCAGTTATCAAGAGACCTTTAGAGTTGGTCGACATTGCCAAGCTTGTATACTTACTTCCAGACGATATCGTATTTGAGTATTGTGATGAGAATCAGTTCTTGGTGGAGGAAAAGAAGTTCAACTATGGTAAAGGTTTTGAACAAAAAGATATTGACATATTCGAATTGAAACAAGAGCAAGATGAAGAACATCAAAAATTCAAACAACTCTTAGTCTTCGAGTTCATTGATGGTAATTTGAAAAAATCAAAGACCAAATTGTATCACAAGACTGAGTTCAATTTACCCATTTACACTCCAGAATCTATGAAGAAGTTGATAAAGAGAAGAGATGATAAATTTATCAAAGCACTGACTGATTTTTTAACAAAATGCGAACAGGATGGTATCGTTGACCCAATGGCAGAATTAACGAGACTTGCCGAGCCTTTGATACCAAAGGAAAAAGAATTTGTTGACCCCATAGAAGAGATGGTGAAACTGGGACAATCAACAACCACTCAGGAACAAAATTTGGATAGACCTACAATTCCTCGATTCATTGAAATTTTAAAAGAGTCCAATTTTTACAAAAGCCAAATAGTGGAAGATGGAGAAATACTATTGGATCAGAGACCGGCAATTTATGACGATTTAACTTTCCCACTTTCTGATGAAATATGGCATGCATTGGAGGATTCCAAAAAGATTGAGAATTTCTATTCACATCAAGCTCAGGCATTAAACGCTATTGAAAATGGTAAAAATGTCATCATTTCAACTTCTACTTCATCCGGTAAATCATTGATTTATCAAATCCCACTTTTAAAAGCTATGAACGATGATAATAGAGACATAACCACAATGTATATTTTCCCCACAAAGGCATTGGCACAGGATCAAAAAAGATCATTGAATGAACTTCTTGAATATTTTCCTAAATTGAGCGATATAAATGTTGAAACTTTTGATGGTGACACAGAGAAACCCAAAAGAGATCTGATCCGTGGGAATGCTAATATCATCTTCACTAATCCTGATATGATTCATATGAGTATATTACCCACGCATGAAAGATGGAGACATTTTTTAATTCATTTGAAATATGTAGTGATTGATGAATTACACATGTATAAAGGTTTATTTGGATCTCATGTGGCTCTCATTATGAGAAGGCTTCGAAGAATATGTAGTTGGTTGGGTAATACTAATTTGCAATTCATATCATGTTCTGCAACGTTGAAAAATCCAGTTGATCATATGCGTAATATCTTTGGTGTGGAAGATATTGTCCATGTCAGTGAAGATGGTTCACCATCGGGAGAAAAACATTTGGTCGTTTGGAATCCTCCATTGTTAAACCCTAGTGATCCGGGAAATGGCAGGGAATCTCATATCATTGAATGCTCCAAATTATTGGTGGAAATGATGTTGAAAAATATAAGAACCATTGCATTCTGTGTTGTGAGGAAAGCATGTGAAATGCTTATGAAAGAGGTGAGAACAAGGTTGGAAAAATTGGGGAAACCGGAGTTGATAAGTCAAGTGATGAGTTATAGAGGTGGTTATTCCACACACGATCGTCGTAAAATTGAACTGGAAATGTTCAATGGGAATTTGAAAGCGATAATATCCACCAATGCTTTGGAATTGGGAATTGATATAGGTACATTGGATGCCGTATTGATTTGTGGATTCCCCTTAACAATGGCAAATTTCCGTCAACAAAGTGGTAGAGCAGGAAGAAGAAATAAGGACTCATTGACAATGGTTGTAGGAGGGAATAATCCTGCGGATCAATATTTTATGAATCGACCAGAATTGTTAATTGCTCCAGATTTTCAAGATTTGTTGATTGATTTTGATAACTTGTTAGTTTTGGAAGGTCATATACAATGTGCAGCTTTTGAAATGCCGTTATCATCAGATTTACAACAAGAGACAAAGTGGTTTGGTAATTTGGCCAAGATTGAAAAAGTTTGTAAGGAAAGATTAACATTTGATCCATCAGATGATTGTTATCATGTTCATAACAGGTTTTTACCTTGGCCTGCTAGTAATGTTTCAATAAGGGCTATACAAGAAGAAATGTACGCTGTTGTGGATATCACCAATGGACGAAATGTGGTGATTGAAGAAATTGAAGTTTCAAGGACAAGTTTCACATTGTATGATGGTGGGATTTTTGTACATCAAGGTTATCCCTTCTTGGTTAGAGAATTCAATGCAGATGAAAAATTCGCTAAAGTGGAAAGAGTGAACGTTGATTGGACTACAAATCAACGTGATTTCACAGATGTGGATCCGGTGGAAATTGAACTCATAAGATCATTACGAGGGAAATCAGATGTACCAATTTATTTTGGTAAAATTGAAACAACAATCATTGTATTTGGCTTTTTCAAAGTTGATCAACAAAAGAGAATTCTTGATGCTGTAGAAGTTCATAATCCTCCTATTGTGATTAAATCAAAAGGGTTATGGATAGATATACCAAGAAGAGCTATTGAATTGATCAATTTTAAAAAATTAACTCCAGCTGCAGGTATACATGCTCTGCAACATGCAGTGATGTCTATGTTACCCTTGTTCATCATAAGTGGTACCGGAGAAATCCAGACAGAATGTAAGCTGCCGGAGAAGGAATTTGCCAAGAGACAGACAAGAAGAAAAAGACCAGCAAGATTAATATTTTATGATTCCAAAGGAGGTCAATGGGGGTCCGGCTTATCCACCAAGGCATTTGAACATATTGATGAAATCTTGGAGAATAGTCTTACCAAAATAATTGAATGCGAATGTGATTGGGGGTGTCCCGAATGTGTAGCGGCAACGTTCTGCAAGGAAAACAGCTTAGTTATTTCCAAACCTGCCGCAATCATCATTCTTAGCGTGATACTAGGTAAAGAGATTGATATAGATAGTATATTATCAGGACCGGAACCGAACATGCCAGAAGTTCAAGTGGAGACAATAGAGATGGTGACTAGTCATGTGAAATTTTCAAAAGATCTTGAGATTATTGATATAAAGAAGACAGACGTTCCATTGATAGATAGGCCAAAGGATGAAGATATTGTCATGGTGAGTCGCAAGGACAGCAACAACAACAACAATGGTGGCCTTGTAAAACCAGAAGAACCACAAGTTAAAAAGGAAGATGATGAGTTTGGTGAGAGTGATGACGATAAGGAATTTTTAAAATTATAGCCTTCATAGGATAATAAATTCAGAGATGCCTTCAATCTGTCTTTCACAAATTTTGGAGCGGCAATAACATCCCCTCTTAATTCCAGAGTCACTGATCAGATAACAAAACAGTTAGTAACCTGGACCATTTTATGATCATTTGAGCCTCAAAAGGTTGTCTATTCCTTGTGAATTTAGAGAACCAGCGACATTGTCGATAAATCTAATTGAAAGACTTGAAGAGAAGCATATACATGGAAAGAAATACTTACGAAAACTCACATGTCATAAAGAAATTCAAATAATATATTACATAGATTTACATATAAAACAATTAAAACAAACACCTTTTAAAAAAACAACCCCAATTAATCAGATCAAATTAAACTGAAACCTAAGATATACCGCGCTTCACAAGCTAAACTGCCAATAGATATTGATCAAATTTTTTTCTCCATTTCAGAAAGATATAATTTAATATGATTATTCAATTTTAAAATTTCATGATTTAAATCTTTGATTTCTTCATTATATTGAAATTTCAATTCATTGATCTTATTCTCTAAGCTTAATATTTGCTTCTTCTTTGATAATAAATCTTGCTCATTTAGATCACGTTCTGTTATTAATGTTGTATATTTTTGATGTAAGATTTCTAAATT
Organism: Nakazawaea ernobii; assembly: GCA_030567655.1. Taxonomy (NCBI): domain Eukaryota; kingdom Fungi; phylum Ascomycota; class Pichiomycetes; order Alaninales; family Pachysolenaceae; genus Nakazawaea; species Nakazawaea ernobii. The sequence goes on from JAJLSN010000252.1 coordinate 71,162, forward strand.
TTTATTAAAATTTAACCGTTTATCTTCATTCGTTTGTTTCAATCTTGATAATTTGTTATTATTATTTTCAATTTGTCTCGAAGTCATTTGTAATTTCCTATCAAGATCTTGTAATGATAATTGTTTTGTTTGGAAAACTTCATTATATTTGGATAATTTTAAAGATGTAGATTGACTCTTGTTAATTTCTATCTGTAAATCATCCAATATTTTCAAGAAATTCTTGAAATCTTGTTCTAACAAGTTGAAAGATTCGATTGATATTGATAAATTTCTTGATTTTAATTCTAAATCATTTAATAATTGTTGTTCATTTGATAAAGTTGTTGATAATTCTTTATTAAATTGTAATACTAAATCTGGGGACTCATTGGTTATCAATTTCAATTTATCCAACTCCTTTTGTCCTTCTGTTATTAAATAGGATAAATTTTCGAAGTTCTTCAATAGTTGTAATTTATCTCTCTTGTATAGATCATGTTGATTTGTTATTGATTCTTGATTTTTTTTCAATTTTCTTAATTCTTGCTCTAATTGTAAATTTAAATCTTCAATTTGTTGTAAATTTGATGATTGATTTGCTTGTGATAGTTGGTTAATTTCCAATTCCAAATTTTGTATCTTTAACGATAATTCCTTGTATAATTTAACAATTTCTTCATTCTTTAAATGTAAATCTTCAATTAAAAATTTATGTTCTTCTCTAAATCTAGCAAAATTGACGATACAACTAAGGATTCTTCTTATTCTTTGTGGATCTGGTTTTATGATATCCATTATGTTGAAATCATCAATACCACATTCATTCAAGAATTTATAAATGATTTTTTGTAAGCCAATTATATTTAAAGTATCCAAATATTCATTATTATCATCAATACTGTTCAAAACTTTGTACAATTTCTTATCTGATATGTTGAGAAATGAGTCCAGTATTTGTTGAAACAAAGTTAACATGTATTGCTGCGATGGTTTCAATAATAATTCTTCACTACATGTAAATGAACAACTTTCAAGACATATAACGATTTCCTTGATATCAAGCATGGGGAATGGATCAGATATTTTATTTGGGTGTTGTTGTTGCCTTATTGTCGACGGCGTGTTGACGTTGGAGGATCTAAATACCGCACTTGGACGTGACATCTTGCTGGTATCTGATTGTATAATTATGTAGTTGTTGTTGTTGTTGTTGTTGTTGTCGCGTTTGTTTTTGTTTTTGTTTACAAAAAAAGTTTGTACATTTGCGCCATATGAAGTAATTACCGGATACAGTAGTTATAGCCATATACAGTAATTACCTGATGCAGAAGTCGGTGTGTGTCTTTTTTGCTCTTTTCAAAATTTTCGTTTTATCACGGGAGAAACAGACGGGAGAGACAGACGGGAAGAAGACATATACCAGGAGACAAGAAGATGTTTAGATACGTTAACAGACTGTTACCACTCACCACTTTGAAGAACACAAGGCTCTTATCTTCCACCCACTTCAGATTAGCCTCTGCTATCATAGAAGATATCAAACCTTCATCTCAAGATGATGGTCAAGTGGAAATCACTATTAAGCCAATACCAAGACATGGTGAACCTATTGAGAAGAAGAGGAAAAGATTAATTTATCAATCAAGAAAGAGGGGTATCTTGGAGACAGACTTGTTATTATCAAGGTTCCTGAATAAGTATATCTATGAATTAAATATGGATGAATTAATTGAGTACGACGAATTATTAGATGAAACAGACTGGGATATCTTTTACTGGGCTACCAAGAATTTCGATATTACTCCATTGCCACCAAGATGGGAAAATTCCAAGATTCTTTTGAAATTACAAGATTTGAGTGAAAATAAAGAAAGAGAAGTTATGAGAATGCCAAATTTACCATCTGCATAAGTACTATATATATGGTACTCTGTTCATGTATATAGTAAATAAAAAAATATTAAGTTTGGCCACGAGACATACATGTGTAAAAAAAGGGGAAAGAGAAAAAGAGTATAAAGAAAGAGAGTTAGTTATGACATAATTCAGATCACAATTTGGCTCTATCGATATGTTTTGGGCCTTCAAATTCACAATCATGAGTCAATTCATCAAACAGTTGCTTGATTTCTTCTTTAGTGAACTTGTTTCTATATTTGAATTCAAAATCAATCATATCTTGACGTTCATGTGGGCATCCATTATCCAACCATCCCTTTTGCTCATGCAACGAATTCAGAATCCATAATTTACCAACCATGGGGGCAGTCAAAAATACATCATCACCTTTTGTGATAGTAGCATTTCGGTTTGTCAAATAAGTTTCAAATCCTTCTTCTGCTAATTTATTCAAAGACAAAGAGTTGGAAAGATAACTAGGACTGTATCTGACGTCTTTCAATAACAAGTTTCCAAGCTTATAATCCCCAACCCATTGTGGATTTCCTCTTTCGTCTTTCCCTTCCCAGCTTCTAATGTTAACAAGATTCTGCTTTGTATTGATACTGTGGAATGAACAACAGCTTTTCAAGACCCATGAGACGTTTCCTGCATTCAGCTTTAAATGATTCTTTACTCTGGTAATTTTGTAATCTATGAGATTTTTCTCTTTTTGCTCCTTAATTTCATGTTGAAACAATCTTCTCCCCTTTCTAGTATTTTTCAATGAAGCTTTGTCCAAGGCTTCAGTAAGGTTTTTTGTAAGTGTACTAATGATTTTTGTAGTTGATTTTGGTTTGACATCTTTTACAAAACCTTTTGCTTGAGACGGATTGACATCAACTACCCAGTTGGACTCGCGGAAGGAAACACTCAACACTTTTTCACCATTCTTCGATATATAAGAGTTGTTTTGGGATAACTTGATCTCATACCCACTTTTCACCAAACAGCCTGGCGATAAGTTGTTATGATTATCCATACCGACAAGAACGTGGTTTAAGAATATGCTGTTTCTTGAAATTTCGCATTGGGCGCTGCAATAGGTGAAACCGTCTTCTTTAGCAACGCGTTTAGAAACCCATCTAACATTTGTCAGTATTCCAGTGGACTGAACCGTATGATTATCCATCAGACTGTTAACGAGAAACAAATTTTCCGTTTTCTTAAAGAGCAGTTTTCTGTCTGACCAAAATGTACAAGGCTTCCGGTTAGTTGTAGTTGAAAATGTTTTTGACTGCATATCTCTTTAGATCGACTAGAGACTTTTGTATGTTCAAACCTTGTCTTTGTCTTTGCTTTTATACTTGTTGAGCCTCAGATTATAATTTAAAATCTGTCAAACGTTTACATTATTTATTCTGCTAACAACTTGTGTAGCCTACACAAGATTCTATTCTTTTGAGGGAGCCATCCTATTTTCTTTTCAAGTTCTCACCGAGAAGTGGAAAAATGTTATTAGTCATGGTACGTGTTAAATGAAGAGCGAATTTAAAAAGATGGAAAATTTGAACTAATTATGAAAATCCTAAACAAAACCCTCAATGCTTCATGGCTTTGCATCGTATCATATGAACTTCTTCAACTAATCGTTTTGGTAACTGGGACCAAAATATTTGCCCCATGTGTCGTTTCAATTATTTGCACTTTACGTACAATTGCTATGAATATTGCTTACGGAATTTGGAGAGACCTTGAAAGTTAGACATCCAATGTTTAGCCAATTAAAAAAACAGATCAGAAACAATAGGAAAAATTGATCTAGCTGATGAAATGTTTTGCTAGGATGAGAGAGGAAAGCGAGGAAAGATTATGCTACTAATTATAGGATGAAGAGTTAATCCGTTTGGGGGACCCCTTGTTAGAAAGTATAACTAGTATCAACTGAGAAAAGGTTAATACTGATGCTCTATGCATAAAATATATGTACCGTAACTCAGTTGTAAAACAAGCTAGGATCGGCGCTTTAAAGCTCTTGATTTAGGCTCTAGTTACAGTAACCTCTCTTCTCATTCGTATTTGAATAAATTAGAAATGTTTTATATAAATATTAAGTTTGGACACAAGACATACAAGTGTAAAAAAAGCGGAAAGAGATCAAGAGTATAAAGAAAAAAAGTTAGTTATGACATGATTCAGATCACAATTTGGCTCTATCGATATGTTTTGGGCCTTCAAATTCACAATCATGAGTCAATTCATCAAACAGTTGCTTGATTTCTTCTTTAGTGAACTTGTCCCCATATTTGACTTCAAAATCAATCATATCTTGACGTTCATGTGGGCATCCATTATCCAACCATCCCTTTCGCTCATGCAAAGAATTCAGAATCCATAATTTACCAACCATGGGGACAGTCAAAAATACGTCATCACCTTTTGTGATCGTAGCATTTCGGTTTGTCAAATAAGTTTCAAATCCGTCTTCTGCTAATTTATTCAAAGACAAATTATTGCAAAAATATTCAGGAATATATACGACGTCCTTCAACAACAAGTTTCCAAGCTTATATTCCCCAGCCCATATTGTGTGTCCACTTTCGTCCTTCCATTTTTTAATGTTAACAAGGTTTTGCTTTGTTTTGATAGTGTGGAACGGACATTTGCTATTCAAAAGCCATGAGACGTTTCCAGCATTCAACTTCAAATGTCTGTCTCTTCTGGTTCTTTTATAGCGACGAAGATTGCATCTAGGCTCTGGAGGCCATTCAAATAAGTTGACTTTTTTCCCTCCAGACTTTTTCAACTTAGCTTTGCTTAAGGCTTCAGCAAGGTCTTTTCTAAGTGTACGATTGATGTTTTTAGTTGATGTTGGTTTGACATCTTTTACAAAACCTTCTGGTTGAGGCAGATCGACATCAACTACCCAATTGGATTCTTGGAATGAAATACTCAACACCTTTTCACCGTTCTTCGATATATAAGAATCATTTTTGGATAGTTTGATCTCGTACCCACTTTTCACCAAACACCCTGGCGATAAATTGTTATCGAGATAGCTGCAAAGAAGAGCATGGTTCAAAAAAAAGAAGTCATTTCTTGAAACCTGGCCTTCACCTTCACAAGCAATGAAAAGACAAATTCCAGCAATGACTTCAGTATGTTCTTTGTATTTTGTCAACAAGTCAAACGTCATAACCGTATGATTATCAATCAGACTGTTTACGAAAAACAAATTCTTCTTATTGCCACGGAACGTTTCTTGGAATCTCGAGAATGTATAACCCATCTTGTTAGTTGTGGTTCGGCGTTTTATTGAGCGCATGATTGTCATTTATCCACTGTAAACTTTTGTATGTTCAAATCTTGTCTTTGACTTTGCTTTTATACTTGTTGAGCCCCAGATTATATTTTAAAATCTGTCAAACTTTTACATTATTTAGTCTGCTAACAACTTGTGTAGCCTACAAAAGATTCTATTCTTTTGAGGGAGCCATCCTATTTTCTTTTCAAGTTCTCACCGAGAAGTACGTTCGATTTATTTGGAAACGTGTAATTAGTCATGGTACATTTTAAATGAAGGGTGAATTTGAAAAGATGGAAATTTTGAACTAATTATGAAAGTTCCAAACAAAACCCTCAATACTTCATGGCTTTGCATCGTATCATATGAGCTGATATGACTAATCGTTTTGGTAAACGCGACCAAAATATTTGCCCCATATATCGTTTCAATTATTTGCACTTTACGTACAATTGCTATGAATATTGCTTATAGTATTTGGAGAGAGCTTGAAAGTTAGACAACCAATGTTTAACCAATTTAAAAAACAGATCAGAAACAATAGGAAAGAACTATCTCGCAGATGAAATGTTCTGCTGCGACGGAAAGAGTGAAGGGGAGTATAATTAGTATCAACTAGTCATCAGAACGTGGTACCTTTTTCTTGTATAAATGTTGTAAATAATCCGACACACTGTGATAAATTATAATCATTTATAGCGAAGTCATAAAACCAATCTTGAGAGACCGAGGTTATTACAAATGCTTGATGTGGCCCATGGAGACAACAACTCTTTGTATCTTCAGTGTTGAATTACACATATTGTTGTTACAATAATTCAAACTCCCTTCTAATCTTACTGACACTTGCAAATATTTTTGTCTGTCAAATTGTTCGTCTTTGTGTTATCTCATCTCATCTCATCTCAAATACATCAAAATAAGACAAAAAAAATTACTGAATTTCTTTATTCCTTCCTTTACTTTATTAGTTGATATCACCAATATCAATTCCAGTCAAACACTATCACCTTCTATCAAATCAAATCAGCACACAACACCATGAGTGACACAAAGTGCTATGAATCACAAGATTTTGACGCGGCTTTTGACGCTGATGCTGACGGTGACAGTGATACATTGTCTCTTAGTTCATCAATTCAATCGATTTTAAACCAACAGGGACCTCGATTTTTCATATGTACGTTGGGAAAAGCTGATAGAAAGTTGATGAAAACTTTTGTTGATCTTAATAGTTTCATTGACCAATATATCTTTTTAAGAGCGTTTCCTCCGCATTTCGATTGCCGTGAAGAGTTAAGCGCTACTGTTTATGATGAGGTGTACCTGGAGGTTGCTTTAGATGCGAAACGTTATAGTGAATTCGTTCTGGAAAACTTTGAAAGAATTGGAATTTGTCTCCGTCAATGGGAGCACCTTCCAGAGGCCATTTTAATTCAAAGATTAGAAGAATATTACAAGAATGTTCCCAGAACAGCAGAATTGATTTATCACAAGCTTTTTGATGTTTTCGATACCCTTTTCCATGCTACCTATAGATTGATTAAAGAATCAGAGTCAAAATAAGATGGTTGGATTTGAATTTATGGTGCTTCTTGGATTTGATTAATTAGATAATTTGGTTTAATTACGTTATTGGTGATATGATGAACAGACTTGTAAGCTTGTGTAAGCGTCTCTGCCTTGTATACACTACTTTCTTTTCGCAATTTAGTCGTGTATATAAATCACAAGTGGTTTTTGAATTTGCGAATAAAATTCATTAAATAAATAATCTTCAATTAGATATTGAGATAGATATAGATATACAATTATATGGATATTATATTATTACAAGATGGATGACTATTTGAATTGGAATAGCAACAGCAACAATCTTACCACAAATAAGGACTCTCCTATTATTCCAAATATACCAACTTCAACGATAAACGACCAAGATTTATTAGACTTCACCGGTTTGGACCAATTTATTCCAAATATTAAAAATGAAAATGATACAACAAGTGCAACGTATATGAATTATCTCAACTCATCAATCAATGAAGAGCCCGATATTAATGATAATAATAATAATAATAATAATAATAATGATAATGAATTGAATATAAATATAAAGCAAAATGATGAAGAATTTCAACCACAATCATATCATCTGCCAGTGCTGCTGACACCTTCTTCATATAATGCTAAACCAATGTCATCATCATTATCAGGAGTGAGAAGATCATTATCCAAGGCCATGACAAATTCAAGGAAAAATTCCATAATAAAAGATGAATTATCAAATTCTCCATATATAAAATCACCAAGGTCTAGAAAATCATCGATAGTTGGTACACCAAATTCTATATCACAATTGGGACAAACGACATCGGTTGAAAGGAAAAGGAGAGATAATATCAATGATAAGATTCAAGAATTGTTAACTATTATACCTGATACTTTTTTCTATGAAAATGAAAAATCCACTGGCACAAAGGATGGTAAACCAAACAAGGGTCAAATCTTGACAAAATCAGTAGAATACATCCAGTTTTTGCAAAATGAAATTGATTTTAAAAACAGAAAAGAGGTTGAAAATATCTATCGTTTAAAGAAATTGAATTATGATACTTCGAATTTCACAAACACATCAGCAGAGATTGGATTAGGTAAAATTGGTGTTGGTCCGTTAAGTCATCTACAACATGAACAAATCAAAGATAAATGGTTTCAACAGGGTCAAACTGAAACTCCTATTTCAAATGATAACAACAATAACAATAATAATAATAATAATAACAGTAATGATAACGATAATCCAGATTTTTTAAATTTTTAAACATATTTTAAACCTTATACAACTACAGAGTTTTATTTTTCAATTCCATCAAATTTCCTTTAAATGTATATTTATATATTTAATATTATATCAGTACAGTTTTATATTACAACAGTTGTTGTGTAAGTAGCCTTAAATTATAGTGCCGTCATATTGCTTTTAATCAACCATCTTCGTCATTAATTCATTTAGAATACGAATAAGAATTGCACAATAATGAGATATAGGGAAATAGAAGATATGGATATGGATATATGATAAGTTATAAGAATTAGGATATAAACATAGAGTATATTAGAAATGAAGAGTTAGAATATAGATAGAAAAAAGGGTATATAATGGTACGATCAAATATGAGCCCCAGTTGGAGGAGCACCACTTGGTCTTTGATAAGTTTGATTAGGATACTCCACATTAGGTTCAGTTTCGTTATAATAACCAGCGTTGGAGTTTACATTCGTGTTATTACCGGTTGTAACACCATCACCACCATACGTTGGTTGTGACGATGAGTATTGATCCACCGCGCCATTACCAGCCTCCTTGTTGTACCCATCACCATAACCTTGGCCCTGTTGACCCGGTTGATTGGCAGAGTAGTATTCTCCATTACCACCTTGTGCCTGTTGTTGCTGTTGTTGTTGCAGGTTTGGATCCCATGTCTCCGTTGGAGCCGTGCCAGCTTCTTGTCTGCGACGGTTACTTCTTTGTAAAAATTTACAACCCCACCAAAAGAAGATGAGGAACAAGATTGGAATCAAGATTAACAAGAAAAACAACCATCTGAAACGATGCCAATGTGAATAGCCACCATTGTTGTAATTGTTGTAATAGTTGTTTCCATAGTACCGTTTTTGTATATTGGATTTAGCGATTGCGCCAAGATCAATTGCAGGCATATTGCGATGTGGTGGTAGCAGTGGTAGTAGTAGTAGTAGCAATAGCGAGAGATTAGAGGTAGAGACAGATATATATATATATATATAGATATAACGTAGATGGAAGTAAATTGCTATCGATCGCATTGTATTAATTATGTGAATTTCACATTCTTATTGTTACCCAGACAGAAAAGGGGACAAGGGCCCGTTTCAGTTCCTTGCTGTTTAGAGAAAGTTATACGTTTATACAGTTTATATTAGTATGTGTAGATATGTATGTATGTATGTATGTATATCAGATGACTCTGTATTCATTCTTGTACATCCGTATTGGTACTTCACAATGCTCTTGTATCTTATAAATATATGAGTCAGCCATATTGTACTGGATACTGATACACATAGATGATACATTAGAGTTTGGTTGGGAAGATGAAACATAAACGAGCACTAGATTGCTTCCGCCATTGGTGTTGTTTATATTTGCTATCATCAATCAATTGCATCTGAGCGAACAAGTTGCCATAAGGTACTAAATCAAACAATCATCTCTATCCATTTGTAAAAAGCAACGACTTGTTGTATAACTACTGTGTAGCAATTACAATTACAATTACAATTACAATTACAGTTACAAATACATGAATTGAATCACATGAATGAATACATGGAATATCATCATCATTAGATTTCTTTATTATTATGCCACTCACGACATTCCCCTTATTATATTAACAAACTATTTACAAGTGAAAAATAAAACCTATACATAAGATTTAATCATATGGTTTTGGATTAACTTTATTCTTCAATCTTTTCAAATGATAATTTGTCGACGATTTGGCATTTTGCTTAACGTTACCAGTCTTGTCCATACATATTTTCAAATCTTGTTCTAATTTTAAACATGACTTATTAGCTTCACCTGAAGTGGCCCAACAACTCATTAATAACGACATTGTGACAAGACATGGGTTCTTCTGCTTTGTTAGTGTTGTTGGTCTCAACACTTTCAATTTAGGTAAATGCGGTAATCTTGCCGGTTTACTTGACATCTTTATCTATCTGTGTCTGGTTGTAGTTGATATCTGTATCTGTATCTCTCTCTCTCTCTCTCTCTGTCTAGTTGAAGTTGAAGTTTTGAACAAAAATTTTTTTTTGGTTTTGAATTGAATTTTGGAACACTACAATTAATAACAACAACAACAACAACAACAACAACAACAACAACAACAACAACAACAACAACAACAACAACTGGACAATGTCTGTTAAACCGTTCAACACAGATATAATACTCTTGGAGTCGGACGACGAAGACAGGGAGCAATCACCGCACTCTTCCAAGATTCAACGCACGGAAGGTGGCAGTAACACCAATATACACAATCAACTTGATAATAATAATAATAATAATAATAACAGTAATAACAATAATAATAATAATAATGACGATACTAAAAAATCAATACTAATACATTCAGCTTCCACTGTAGATGACAAGCCATCATCTGCCATTGAAATATCAAGTGGTGAGTCCTCATCATCGTCGTTGAAAGCTCCTGCTAGTCCCGTTATTGACAATAATGACAATTTAATTAAAAATGAGAATAAAATTACACAATCACCAAGTGCGTCTATAAATCTGAGTCATGAAGATAGTGATTTAGAACAAGGTAGCTTTGGCGAGGTCCATATGAGTGATTCTCCATCTACTGCATCGAACACAAGTTTCCACCATGACGATGATGATGATGATGATGATAGTGTTGACGAAGAAGAAGATGAAGAAGGGGTTATATCAAAGGAAAGTACATCAATGGCTAGATTTTATTTGAAACTGAATGGGTCCATGAAATTTCTTGATAAATACTTACCAGTGACACTGAGTTCTGAAGACTTGTTGAACTTGATAAGGTTACTAGGTTATAAACCTAAATTTTTCAACATTGAAAGTGAAGAAGAGAAATTGATGTTTTTGATAAAATATCTACAAAGAGCAATGAATAAAGTTTTAATAATGAGAGTTCGTTTACAAAATTTCAACAAGATTGATGACTTGTTACAAAAATTACAAACAAGTAATAAGATCATGGTATTAACAGGTGCTGGAATCTCCACGTCATTGGGAATACCCGATTTCCGATCTTCAAAGGGTTTTTACGCAAGATTACAACATCTTGGCTTGGATGATCCACAAGAAGTTTTCGATTTGAATTATTTCAAAGAAGATCCATCAATTTTTTATTCAATTGCCCATATGATTGTACCCCCAGAGAATGCATATACACCATTACATGGATTTATCAAATTATTACAAGATAAGGGGAAATTATTAAGAAATTATACACAAAATATCGATAACCTTGAAAGTAACGTTGGTATCCAAAAGGAAAAACTTATCCAATGCCATGGATCATTTGCTACACTGTCTTGTATCACATGTGGTTTCCAAATCCCTGGAGACACCATATTCCCCGAGATTAAACAACAAGAATTACCAATTTGTCCCTGGTGTAAACTGAAAAGAGACAAGATTGATGAAGAATTACAAGGATCATATGGTGTAATGAAACCTGATATAACATTTTTCGGAGAACTGTTACCTGAAAGATTCCATCATACTATAAAACGTGATATTCAAGAATGTGATTTATTAATATGTATAGGAACATCATTAAAAGTGGCACCGGTGTCTAATATCGTCAATTTGATCCCAGATACTGTGCCTCAAATATTGATCAATAAGGATTTAGTCAATCATTGTGAATTCGACCTCAGCTTGTTGGGTTATTGTGACACGGTGATTTCATATATTTGTATGAAATTAGGTTGGCAAATTAATCATCAAGATTTTAATAACATCTTGTCGAAAAATTTACAATGTCATGATGTTAAACCGGATATTGGAATTTATGATATTCATGACGATGATAATGATGATAAATCACAAGGAGAAACAACTACACAAAATGGTTCTATAATCGATTCAACCAATGGTTCTACAAACGCTATCCCAAATTAATCACAATTTCAAATCCACTTTTATCCAATTCAAATATGTATCATAATTATTATAAACACATTTTATTTAAATGTAATAAAATCTTTATAGAAATTTTATCGTCAACTAGTAGCTTCAAATCATTTTTCCTACACACCACACAACTCAATAAATAAATAAAAGCATCATCATCATCATCATCTCTAAATTTGAAAATTCAAAAAATCTTTTGTTTTCAATTCAATTTCAAATTTTCTAAATCAGATACTAATTTATCTCCATTTTGTATTGTATCTTCATCTTGCCTTTCTTGCTCTAGCACTGATTGTTGTTGTTCTTGCTCTTGCTTTTGCTCTTGCTCTTGCTGTTCCTGTTTCTGCTCTTGTTCATGCAATAATTCACTCAGTTTCTTAATATGGAAAGTTGTTGTCGTTTTAGTAATTGGATCCAAATTTGGTTCCACTTCAACTGATTCATCTTTCTCTATTAAATCATGATCTAAATCTTCCTCGTCATCAAACTCATCATCATCACTATATTCCTCTTGTTCATCATCTTCATCTTCATCTTCATCGGTGAAATCTTCTTCATCTTCATATATGATATCATCTTCATCTTCCTCATCTTCGTAATCTTCATCATCTTCATCTTCATCATCATCGTCATCTTCTTCTTCTTCATCATCATCAGTCTCCTTGAATGAAGATGATGGGAGGGCACTGAAGTCACTCTCTGAGACACTTGACCTTGGCCTTGTTATAGGATCAAAACTTGGTGATGATGGGAACAGTGAAAAAGTTTGACTTCCTAATTTAGGTGATTTCAATGATGGTGATGTCGATGGCAGTGTCACATCTTCTACATCACTTAAATCACTCAAATCAGGTATAGGTTCTCTCCAAAAATTCACATCTGTATAATCTTCTTCATTAGAAAGGAAAATTTTCTTCCTGTCATGTGTTTGTTGCATAGTGTCAACTTTAACAGGTGGGAAAAAATGATCAACTAATTCATTTATGAAAATATATGTGGATCTGTAACCTGCCAATTCCAATAATTCCATATGAACTTCACCTTCTGGATTAATGGTGAAAATCCTTGATGAAGGGATACCAACAGATCTATATGATAATGCATCTGTGATACGGTTCCCAAATCCAGCAACAAATGGAGTCTTTGATTGATTATCCAAACTGTATAATGATTTAATATCATTTAAACATGACATTTTGAAAACTTCAGGTTTTTTCAATATAACTTCCTTTCTCAATGCTGCAAATGTTCTATCTGGACTTAATATAACAGGTCCATCGGGTAATGTTACACCATCTTGACAAATAGTTTTCAAATAATTTCTCGTGGCATCAGCTTGTCCCACGGGTCTTGCTGTAAGATACATGATATTATAACCATTCAACGCGATATCGGTAAACAACTTGGAAACTCCCTCATGGGTCCAATCTTTCCCAATCAAGGTCATCATATGACCCAATGCATCGGATTTAGTAATGGTACCATCGATATCCGATATCACTATTGGTACATCATATTTCCAAAGAAATAATCTTGAATTGATCACTGATCTTCCCTCGTTCACCGAGAATTGAAGATCATTAGCACCCAGTTGTAATTTTAAACATTGTAATTGTTCATTAGTCAATCTTAATGATTTCAGGAAAATGGTACCATCCTCTGTAGGTTCCAATTCATCATCAGATTGAATATTGAAAGATGACATATCTGATGATGCTGGTGATAAAGGTGGTTGTGGTGAACCCATCTCATCGATGGCATTTATCAATATATTACCCTCTTGATCTTCTTTAATCAATTTATCCAAATCAACAGAATCACCAAATTCATCAGTTAAAAGATTCTTAATCACTTCATCTGAATTATCAACCAGTTTCTTATCACTCTTGTAACCTTGCATATCTAAAAAAATATCTCCATTTTGTTCAATCTTTGTTGGTATATTTTTAATTGTCAATTTCTTGGATAATTTTTGAGCTTGTTGAAATGATAACCTCTTTGTAAGATTAGAATTCAATGACAAGCTTGAATCTGTCTCCAGCTCCCCCAAGTCCAAAAATTCAGGTTCAATTTCAGAATTTTTGGAAGGTGATGTCGATGGTGATGACGATGGCGATATAACAGGAGATGTTTGGAAATCCTTAGGTATCGACAGATCATAATCCGTTTCGAAAACGAAAAACGCCTCTCCACCATCACTCAACTTCATCGGTAAATTGGTCTTGCGTCCATTGACTATGAAATCCACCTTCTTCTGTGATGGACGTAATAATTGGAATTTACCAAATCGAACGTGGAAAGGCGAGCACGAAAGATCACCATTTTCTTGCTCCACCACAATGACATCCACAGCTCCACTCAAAGTGGCTGGGTTGATAGAGCTCCATATCTTTGACACGGAGTCCAAAGCCCGTCCAACGTACTGCATATCTGTCTGTCTATGTATATAAGTAAGTACGTATGTATAGATATATATAGATATATTGTTGTATACACGATGTGATCTGTTTGCGTACTTTGAGCTTTTCCTCTGCTGTTCTGGGAAAAATTACCCAAAAGGGCAGTCGGTGGAGTTTCGGTGTTGAAATTTTTGATTTTGATTTTGATTTTCTTTCAACTTCAACTCAACTTGGACAACGACATCAACCTCTGGACAAGACTGGACAAGACAAGACAAGACAAGACAAGATGAGTAGAAAGATGCCCTCTGCTGCCGCGTTGTTCTCTACCAAAGAGGACCAACAGTTCAAAGAAGCTTTGAAATTGTACGAGTCGAAACAGTACAAGAAATCCATCAAGCTCTTGGAACAAAATTTGAAGAAAAACTCTAGTCATGTTGAAAGTTTATCATTGAAAGGATTAGTCTTGTACTATTTGGATGAATTGGTATCCGCTAGGGAATACATCGAAAAGGCCATTCTGAAAAACCCACAAAACCCCGTGGCCAATCACATTGTCGCTATTTATTATAGAAATCTCGGTGATTACAAAGAAGCTGCCAAATGGTTCAAAGCAGCCCTTGATAATGGAACCGCCAATAAAAACATTCTGAGAGAGTTGAGTATTGTTCAATCTCAGATCAGGGATTATAAAGGTTTGGTCTCGTCAAGGTTATTGTATTTGGATGATCAACCTGGTTATAGAGCTAATTGGACTTCCACTGCAGTGGCTCATCATTTGAATAAAGATTATAAAGCTGCTGAAAAAGTCTTGTCAAGAATTGAAAGTTTAATAGATGGGAAATTATCAGATTCCGACTTGTATGAACATAGTGAATGTCTTTTGTATAAGAATCAAATCATTGGTGAAAGTGGTGATTTTGAAAGAGGTTTGAAAAATCTTGAACATATTGAACTGGATGTATTTGATAAGCAAAGTTTATTATTATTAAAAGCTCATTATTTGATGCAAACTGGGAAGGAGAAAGAGGCTAGTTATATTTACAGACAATTGATTAGAAGAAACCCTGATAATAAGGAATTTTATTACTTGTTGGAAAAATCATTGCAAATTGCACCAAATGATGTTGACACCAAATTGAAATTGTACAACAAATTGGCCATTTTTTACCCAAAGGCGGATCCTGTTAAATTTATCCCATTACAATTTTTACCAAAGGGTGAAATTTTAAAACAAAAATTGTCAGATTATATCATTCCACAATTACAAAAAGGTGTTCCAAGTACATTTGTCAATGTTAAACCATTATACAAGCAAGTTTCCAAAAAAAAATTGATTGAAGAAATTGTCATGGAATTCTTCAACACCAATAGAGCTCTGGAATATAGTCCATTAACTTATTGTTGGACTGCATATTTCCTTGCCCAACATTTCTTGTACAAGAGAGATTTAATCAATGCTAATAAATATATCGATTTAGCACTTGAACATACACCAACTTTGGTGGAATTATACATCTTGAAGGCTAGAATATTGAAACATGAAAATAAATTAGTAGAGCTGGCCCATAAGATGGATCAAGGTAGATTATTAGATTTACAAGATCGGT
This sequence comes from Nakazawaea ernobii, assembly GCA_030567655.1. Lineage (NCBI taxonomy): Eukaryota > Fungi > Ascomycota > Pichiomycetes > Alaninales > Pachysolenaceae > Nakazawaea > Nakazawaea ernobii. The sequence goes on from JAJLSN010000252.1 coordinate 87,077, forward strand.
TTATAAATTCCAAAGCTACTAAATATTATCTCCGTGCAAATATGATTGATGAAGCCGCGGAATTGATTTCCATGTTTACCAAATTGGATAAAGAACTGATCAATGGGGTCAAAGATTTACATTTGATGCAATGTTGTTGGTTTATCGTTGAAAGTGCCGAGGCATATTATAGATTATACAAATCAACAACACAAGATAAAGAGATGAGCAAGAATTATAAAGCCTTATCTTTGAAAAGATTTCAAGCCATTGATAAAATTTATCAAGAATTCATCAATGATCAAATTGATTTCCATAGTTATTGTATGAGGAAAGGTACTCCAAGACATTATATCAAGTTGTTAAATTGGGCTGATAATTTGTACAATGATGTCACTTATAACAGAACCTTACAAGGTTTGTATAAATTGTACTTATTACCAGAGACAAAAGATTCAGAAACAACAGCAACAGCAACAACGACAACAACGACAACAGAGGAGGATGATGGTATCAAAAAGAAGAAGAAATTATCCAAACAAGATTTGAAGAAAAAAGAGGAATTTATTGCCAAAATTCAATCATATACCAAGGATGATGATCCAATTGGTTTAAAATTATTAGATCTGGAACCAATAAATGAATTTTACAAATTTTTATCAAAATGTGACAATGATTTTTATTCGACATTGTATTTAAATTTCAAATATTATTTGAGAATTGAAAAATATGTCATTGCATTACAACAAATCAACAAAATTCATAAGAAAAACTCTAATTACAAGTTGATTTATTCATTATTAGCAGAATTGAAATTGAAATTACAACAAGATAAAGATGCCAAAATTGCCAAATTAGTTGATTTATCAATCAATAAAAATTTCCCACAATTTAACAATGTATCATCAATTGAAGAATTTAAACAAATTTGCATCGATGAAATTTCCAAACTGGATAATAATGATGCGTTTGTCATCGTTGAATATATCAATTCAATTGATCATTCAAATGATTTGATAAATGACAAATTGAATGAAATATATAAACATAATGATCCTCTTGAAATTTCCAAATTGCAACAATTGACTATATAAAATAGATAGATTTTTTTAATCGAAAATTTCAAGAATTCATCCATCCTTCCACTTGTGTAGATGCAACGTTTCCTCCAAATCTCAATTGCAGAAATGTCAAGGGGAAATATCCAAAACAATACCAAAGCATTGATAATATTTGTATAATAACACTTATAATCACCAACAATGTAATTTTCAAAAAAATTGTAGAAATCAACGTCAACAAAATGGATCCTATATAGCACAAGGTAAAACCAAGATTCTTAGCCTCGGTCAACGTACCAAAGAATTTATTAAAACCTTGTAACACACAAAATGAAGCCAAGAAAAATATAGACCCAATTGTCCAAATCACTGAAAACTTGTTTGGTTTCAACATCAATATCGGGAACAAGAAAAAACATATGAGAAATGAACCCAATGATATACCAAAAGTGATTATGAACAAGACGTATCTATCCCAAGTACTCAACGAGAAACTAGTTTCTTCATCTAATATGATATCCCCTGTCTCCAACCGAAACAATTTCTTGAACCGTTTGCCAACTTTATCACGGACACGTTCCTCTGGTGGTAACGTCACACTGAGACTCGCTGATGAAGATGTAGGTAACACTTGGAAGCTCTCGGATACTGGGAGATTCACCCCTGGGATCTTGTTGAATATCTTCTTGATAGGCTCAGATTTGGATGTCATTGTATTGTATTGTATTGTATCGATATATCTCTCTACTCATCTAAACATCTATACATCCTCACAGTTTTGTGTTTTTTTTACTGCAAGACAAAACAAACAACTTCTCTCTCGTTGTTCTAATGGACTATCACCCATAAACAACCGGTCTGGATAAGGGGTACTTCAGTGGTGGTGCTATGAGCACTGTGGATCTGCTCTCATTGTTCATCAATTGCCCGGCCAAAAGAGCCAGCGATTGTTATACCATGGTACTATCTCTCTTTCTCTTTCTCTTCTTCCCATCATCGTGCTATTCTATTCCCACAAGTTGAAATTCCAAACACTCAACATTGCTCTCCCCACTTGTATAGAACGGTCCCAGTCTAGCCTTCTCTCAGTCACACACGCTCACACCACTACCACTACCCCATAGACATTCTCCCCATGGTGGTAATTCTCCCTCCCACTGCCCTCAGCTGCTCCGTTCCGTGTCAATAGCTGGGCAGACACAAATGGCAGACACTTTGGAAAATGCAAAAGAGAAGAAAAAATTTTGATTTCGAAGAGAAACAGACAGACGGAGAGACTGACTCAGACTGACTGAGAAAGACTGACTAGACAAGGAGAAGTTAGAGATAGAAACAATGTTGAGGTCTGGTAATGCTATATTAAGGAGGATACCTCAGCTGAGGCTTCTCTCCTACACCACCACGTCCCAGTACGCTGCCCTGGACAAAGTCGTCAGGGCCAAGAAATCCACTTCGAAGAAAGGAGGTAAACCTTCAAAAGGACCGGGATCCCATATGACTTTCAAAGATATGACCACCAAATTACAATTAAACAAAGATGCTAAGGAATTAGTGTTGGATCCGTTGTTACCAGACACTCTTGAAACCAACAAGCTGTATTTGTACCCAAATGTTAAAGAATTACATCATTTAGGTTCTTTCAATAAATTTCAATACAATGAATTATGGAAATCCCCAATCTCTATATCAAGAGAATCAACAACGATACCAATCCGTGAATTCATTGGGAAAAGTGGAACCACTGTGTCATCACAAAATAGAATGATCTTGTTAGGTGAAGCCGGTGTTGGTAAGACTACATTAATTGCCCAATTTCAATCATTGGCAAAGAGTGAACAAAATGCAATTATATTACATTTTAATGATTGTGAACAATTAATCAATGGTACAAATGATTATATCTTGGATTCAGAATCAAATTTATATCATCAACCAATGTTTTTAAATACAATTTTCAACAAGTTGAAAAATGGTAATTTAGAACAATTTACGCAATTATCATTAACAAAACAATACAAAATTTTCCAATATTCATTATCAACAAAAAATAACATTGTTGATTTGATAAATATTGGTAAAAGATTGAAAAGTTCTCAAAAATTTACAGTTTGGCAAATTTTAATCGATGAATTGAAATTGCAAAAAAAATTCCCAGTTTATTTAACCATTGATAATTTTACAGAAATTATCAAGAGACCATTTACCAAATATAGAGATACCTCGAATCAATTAATTTATTTCGATCAATTTACATTTGGTAAATTTTTAATCGATCATATCACCGGTATTGATCAATTCCCCAATGGTGGTGGTGTTCTTGTTGGTACCTCTGGTACGAGACAAAAGAGTACATTGAACGTTGCCATAGGATTGGAAAAATTTGATCCATATGTTAAAAAAGATCAATTCGATGCTAAATTAGCATCATATCTTTCAATGAATGATGGTTTACAAACTTTAACAATTCCAAAATTTAATAAAAATGAATTAAGAATTCTTGTTGAACAATGTTTAGATTCACAAATTTTACACAATGAATTACTGGAAAATGCCGAAAAGACTTTGAATGGTAAATATATCCTTAGTGGTAATGGTAATCCACGTGAATTTTACAAAGCTTGTGTCTTGAATTATTTTTAATCAATTTCCCATTATTGACAAGTCACACCTACCCATCCGCTACCCCCCTCCCACATTCACAGCTCTACACATCATCAATTTCAAAAACCAACTGTAAATAACTTTAAAACCAAAATCCCCCCATTAAGAACCAATTAACTTACTAACTAACCAACTACAGAAATGAATAAATAAATAGATAGATAATACACAAATATTTTATTTTTTGAAAATATAACTTTTCTCTCTAATATACATACATCCATGTAAAGATACATTTTTTTTTTTTGGCTCCTACTACTTCTTTGACAATCTTCACAGCTTCTTAGTTGTCTATTATTATACTTTTTGTCTTTTGGAATCATGATCATCTTCGTCATAATCACCACCATCACCGTACTTAGGACTTACAGATTTTTCATAAGTCGGTATATCATCAAATTCATCATCATCATCATCATCTTCGTCATCATCATCATATACCGCTGAATTGGAATTGGAATGGTTCGCACTAGAATTTTGCTCCCTTGTTGTTGGCTGTGATGATGATGGTGGTGGTGGAGGTTTGAAACTAACTCCGTTGTTTTTATTCGTGCTTTGTTGTTGTTGTTGTTGTTGTTGTTGTTGTTGTTGTTGTTGTTGTTGTTGTTGTTGTTGATGTTGATGTGAATTATGATGATGATGTGAATTGTTATAATTATCATCAAGTAATCCCTCTGGTGGTCTAAATGCAATTCCCCTTTCATCAATAACAGCTTTTGCCTTGTGTAAATTCTTCATTGCTTCTAATTTCCTCTTTTCATCTTGTTTTCTTTTCAAATCACGTTCTTTCCATCTTTCCAATATAATCGGCTCTGCATCAATCAATTCCTCCATCTTTACAGAATCCAGAATACTATTCAAGATCTTCTTAACAACACTTGAATGATTACCATTCAATTTATCATCTCTAAATCTTAAAAATCTCCATCTACCCATTTCATCCTTTCTTGACTCTACAATACGACCATTTAATGGTTCTTTTAAATCTTTCATATGTTCAAACTCGTCATCGGTAACGTACAATTCTGAATATTCAGCATAGTTATCAAAACTTGTCTTGTATTCATAAGGATCCGTATTCAGATAAGCTTCATCGATATCATCACCACCTTCCCACATCCATAATTTGAAAATAGGTTTGACATCATAATTAGGATATGATCTATCTGGATGATGATGATCCTCAACATTTTCATCTATATATTCTGGTATTTCCAATTTGATTTTGAAATCAATAGTATTCTCTTCCAGTGGTTTCCATTTAAATAAAGAATTATCTGAACCGGTAATATATGGAGTTTCACAACATGTGAAAATTAAACCATCTGTAATATATGTTAAATTCTTCATCTCTTTAAAAACTTTTGAAACTTTAAAACTTTGTGACATATTTTTGAAATCAACTTTAAAGGGGAAATTCATACATTGTTGTGGCATTGCCTGTCTCATTTTTTGGAAAGGTTTATGAAATTTTTCACTGGCAAAATATAATCTCTTTGTTAATATCTTATGCATCACTCTTTCCTTATTATATGCCAAACAATCAAATATCAAATACCTCATCTCTTTCAACTTCGTCACTGGATTTAAACTCATCACCAATTCACCATCTAATATGGTTCCATCTTGTGGTTGACTAAAATCTTTATCATCTATGGGGAAATGGAAATCAGGAACCATATAATAATCATTTTCTCTATTTATCAAGAAACATCCTTCTTCTCCAGTATCTCTATTGACCAACGCTAACAATAAACAACGTAACCCATCAGATTTCTCACATACAAAATAATCATGTCTCATCAATGAATTTGATATATGATGTCTTTCAAAACTTATTGGTTGTGACCCAGGAAATTCATTCTTACGTGTATGTAGTATCCTTGACACTTCATACCTCAATGCGTCAGTCACTTCAGGGGATACCAAGAACCCTGGCATTTCGGGCATTTCTCTATCCATCTCTTGTCTTTGTATCTATCTATCTACCTCTACTCTACTCTTGTGTTATTTCAATTTCTTCATTTTGTTTTTTTTCTTCCTCCTAAACAAATTTTCTCAGCAAAAAATTGATCACCCCAAAAACGAGGGCTGTCTAGTTAGACCACTGATACAAAAGTCAGTAGTAGCCATTATTATTCACATGTTTACAAGTCTATTTGAATCTGATTGAGAAACCACCGCATGGGCACTCTTGTAGTTATTTCCCCATGATCTAATGAAATCAAATTCAGTGTCCTTGTCTTATGTTGTGAAAGGAAATTTTGGTATGTCATTATCACACTTTCCAAAGAGGGTGCAACAGTGGCAGCAAATTACAAAATCACAATAGTTGTTGAAATCTTTGGAAATATTCTTCATCCATTGAAGTTACAACACTGGGTATCTACGACCACTTATCATACCATATAGCTTCCGTTATACGTGCTTCTTCTACAACACAAGTTCTGAATTCAACTTGTTGTTGTCCATTTTTTTTTTCTCATGTTAATCGCGACAACTACAACTCTTGGAATTTGCTCATGTTTTATAAAAATTATATCTCATCTCATCACAAGTAGATAATTCTCAAAAGACAATTGTTAATTACAACGATAAAGTTACCTAAATATGAAATGATCAATCAAATTGGTACAAGAGTAATCATACACCTTTTTTTATTTCAACAACGGTGATAAAGCAATTTCAGAAATAATTCCCCCTTTACTGTTTTAAGAGGCTATACATAATGTTAAGTTGTACTTGATCCTAGTCCAATGCTCCCCAACCCAATGAGCATATAACATAACCTATTTGAAGTTGAGAAATTAGACAAAACGATTACAATAAACTACCAATCTCTACAATGACAATACAATGAAAAACCAGATATTCGAAAAACTTTTAGAACTATATACACCAATTCTTTTTACATTTTTTTTTTTTTCTTTAGTTTTTCATAAAACCTTTATGAATACAAACCAAGTGAAGTGAATAATGAAAAATGAAAAATGAAACAACAGATGAACCCAACATATAACCATTAACAAGGAGAAGAAGAAAACAAACAGAAAATATAAATACAAATAAATAGATACATAGATAGATAATAACCGCCCATAAAAATTGTAAAAAAAAAAAATCCAAAATTCCATCAAAATCAACTCATTTGACAATCATCATCATCATAATCGAGATCTGAATCACAATCATAGGAATAAAAATCTGATGTAGATGTTGTACTCATATTATTCATAGTGGTATTGTTATAACCATTTGCCATATAACTCTCCACTGAAGGTGTTGGCGAAAATGAATTCACATTCAATTTATAACCATCAATCCCATGATTAATATTTTTAAAATTAAATTTATTTTCACTTTGCGGTGGTTGAAATTCAGAAATTTCTGTATTATCTTTTATTATTGTCCTTATTGTTCCATTTGGTGTAAATTGAATGAAACCACCATTTGGATGATGAAATTTTGGGTAATCTTGTTGTCCCTGTTGTTGTTGTTGTTGTTGTTGTTGGTCCCTTGATGGAGTTGAAGGTTTATTTTTTTTCAAAACTTCTTCATCATCAGAAAACCTCCTCTTAGATCTCGTCAAGGCCGGTTTCCTCAACTCTTGTTGTTGTTGTTTTTGTTGTTGGAAATGGTTTCTTGAAGGGAAACTATGCTCTGTAGTTGTAGATGGAAATATCATTGAGTATGGTATGATGGAATAGGGGAGCAAACAAAATTAACGCGTCAATTTGAATTGGTATGATATGGGTATTGAACACGGAGATAAGGGACTGTTTGTGAATATATAACTGAGCTATACTGTATACATATATAGTTGTACAAAGAGATACAAGTATGAAATAACTGTCTAAGGTGAGAACAAAAAAAAAAAAAAGTGTGGAAAGAAATCAGAAATTTTCACTTTTTCATCTTCGACTAAAAAAGGGGTCACGTGACCACCCACAGAACAGCCCCCGTATTGCCTAATTCCGCAAAGAGGTGTCTGGCCCCATCCCAAGTCTGCCCTTTCGCCCGCCCTCGGACACAAGGGGCAAACAGACGGAGGTGCAACAGAGAACCGAACTGATGATGTAATCTTATAGTACCGACTCTGACCGAAAATAATAATCCATAACATGGTTTCATTCCCATTATAATCACCAGCATTACAGAGATACTCCTTCTTACTCCCTATGGATGATGATGATGATGATGAAATGTTGTAGGAATTAAAATGTACATAATCTCTATACTCATATACATATACATGGAGAAATTGAATTACAAAGATGTAAATTAACTTATACAATCAGATATTTTCGTTTTCATTTCTAGTTTATACGTGAGTTAAAGGTGATTGAATAAAGTAGAGGCACTTCATATTACGAATAAACTTGAAATAAATGAAGCGATAAGCAACAAAAAAATTTTCACTTGATTATAGAAGGCTTACGCTATGACTGTAGAAGAAGTAAGTAAGTATGTGAGTAAGTAAGTAAGTAAATAAGTAAGTAAGTAAATAAGTATGTAAGTAAGTAAGGACTCGATGGATGGCTGGATGGATGGCTGCTACTTCTAGTATTTTTCCTCCAACTAAAACAATAGTTCTTCTGCCGTTGATGGATGGGAAATACTGGGTGGCTGCCTCCTGTGCGGTATGTTGTTGTAGTTGTTGTAGTTGCCCTACCAGCACCAGCACCAGCACTGCTAAATATTAACTGGGGGGGCTGGAATGGGAATGGGAGTGGAGTGGAGTGGACTTTCAGCCATTTTGGGAATCCGCTGTAAATCACAACAACAACACCGAAAAGAGACAGAAAATCCCTCAAACAGAAAGAACAACAACATTTGCCAAAGGAAGGGCAACCGGAATTATTTCCCACCTTGTGCAAATGGGATTTCCACCTTGTCGATCCACTATACAAAGGCATAGTTAACACACCCAGTGGAAATGGGAATTAGCACGTTGGATTACCCGCCAATTCCGACTTGTACCCTCTGTATGTAGATAGATAGACAGAGAGAGAGAGCGATAGATAGAGCACAGACAGACAGGCAGGACGGCGAGAATGGAACCGTTTGCTTCTGTGTCTCGATGGGAAGGCGGGTTTAACACACACACTGACTGACAAATGGCTTCTGGTTCTGCCTTTTGCTCTGTTCCGTTTTGGTTAAAGTAAAATACTAAACAAGACACACCCACTGCACACACCGCACACACACATACATACGCTAAAGACAAAATTTTTTCTGCTGTGTGTTGTTTATGTTATTGTTATTGTTGTTTGTGTGCAGAAGTTGAATTTTGCAATTGTCGAAAAGTTTTATATTAAAAAATTCAATTTTCCACTTTGTTTTCATTCATAAGTTTGTTTGAATTAAATTACAATATTAATTATTTAAAGTATGTATATACAGCCACCAGCCTGGTTCTCCATCAATCAATCAATCAACTGAATCCATATACTAACTAGTCATCTCCATCAGACTAATATAATAATATCCCATCCAAAAACCATCATCAATATATAAAATGTTACCAGCCGGTGTTATCTTAGTTTTCTGTTTAATCTTCGTTATTGGAGTTGGTATTTTCTCAATTTACATCTCTAAACTTATCAAGTCAAGAAGAGCAGCTAAGAAATAAGAAGTTTTTAATTAATCGTTGTTGAATTATATTACAAGTTGTGTTTTTTTTTTTCCATATTCCCATACATTTGTCATACATTCAATCGAGCAACAACGACAACAACAACAAACGAATAAGAGAAGAATGGGATAAGAAGAAGAAGGAGGAAAAATTCATAATTATGATTGGTGGTGTTCCAAAACATATGATATGAAAGCATTTTCTTTTAACTTTTTTTTTTTTTTCCTTTGAAGACGCTGCTGCTGCTGTTTTGCTTGCTTGATTTATATTTGATTCAATTTTTACCTTTATATTTATATGAAATCTCAATTGGCTTTTTTTAAAAAATCAATATATATATATCTATATATATATATATATTGTTTTGTTTCAATTGCAGATGGATAGTGCTGATAATAATACTAATAATAATAATAATACCGTTACTAATAAGAAAAATAATAATAATGATAATACCATTTTTATAAATCCCGTATTAGATTTATCCACATCAACTACAATCTGTCTATCTATCTACTTAGGTAATTAACTATCTATCTATGTATATGCTGCTACTGCTGCTGCTGCTGGTGGTATTGGCAATTTGAAAAATTTATCCACACACTTACCGAAAAAGAGTCAAATGGAAACAATCAAACAAAAAAACAGCCAAAATAACCTTAACCGGATTATACGCTCCAAATTACCATATTTACCTACTTATTTATCCATCCATTATAATAAACAAGCAGCATATAACACACACACTGAGAGACAGACACAGATAAATAAATAAATAAATACCGAGAAGGGCACGAAACTCCCTCGGACCGGAACACAGACCCACTTCTCCTGGCTGGAGGAGAGCAGCAGCAGCAGCAGCAGCACCCAATGCCCAATTTCTCCATTTTCCTTCTCCGGTATCAGTAATATATAGTTTGTAAGGCGGCTTGCTTCTCCGTACCACCCTCAGGGGGCTTTAGTAACTAGATGATGTATAATACTCCAATTTCCATTTCTTATTGTATGGAAACAAGTCTCAGAAGTAGTAGTTATCGTAAGATGAGAGGAGCAACACCGTATAGCCTCTTGAGTCTGATTACAGTAGTACACTGGGGAAATATATATATATATATATACATGAGAAATTTGCCATGGGATATCTATTTAGCTGATGGAAAAAGGATAGCACTGTAAGCAACTTGATTTCTTCAACATCTGTAATCACTATACCGTCAATATCTATATCACCATCATTTACCAGATGAGCTGATGAAGCTAAAGACATGGTTCTAAAACAGTGTGTTTCACTCACTCACCACCACCACCACAAGGAGAGACAAGCTCAACAACAATAAATAACAATAATTACCATCAAAGGCAGGGTAAATATAAACAAACCAAATACAGCAGAATTACCCTATCTGGCAAGGTAGTGTCCCATTTGACTAAATTTGCCTTTTTCAATAAAAAATTTCCTTTTTCAATTGCAATAATAATATATACTGACATTTGGCCATTGACAATACCAATTTGTAATTCACTATTAGACAACATAACAAAGTTATCCAAGTTAAATCATTATAACGAAACCAATCAAAGTAAGTACCCTATAACGACAATTACAATCAATCAATCAGTCACATATACATATATACACATATATGTATATCTAGAATGAGTTGTATTGTTTGTTTGTTTATTTATGCTTTTTGTTGTGTATCATATACACTTTTCTAGATTGGGTAGGTGGAACAGAGATTAAGTTATATTACTTCATTAGGTCAAGTACATAATCAATATGTATGTCACGAATACACATCACATCAACACATACATATATACATATACATGTGTACTCATACAATATGATCATGTCATATCATATCCTGTCGCCACCCCACCCCACCTCGTCAGCCCAGCCAATCGATTCATAAATAATTAATCAATCAATTCTCCAACCAACACATAATAATAAAAAGGCGTGTTTTCTGTAAACAAAATACGACCAAAATGGCAATAAAATGGAAATTATTATTTACTAGACAATACAAACAACATATCATAAACAACATCAACACACTCTATATATCATAACATTTATACTAACTATCTTCTTCCTCACGCAAAATAGATGTCGGATGAACAAGTAAAATTGGAACAATCTTTAAGAGATACTCAAGATCCTATTGATGAATCTCAATTAGCAGCTGGTGATGATGATGACGAAGGTGCCACTGGTGGTAAAGCTAGAGAAAGAAGAAAAATCGAAATAAGATTTATTCAAGATAAATCAAGAAGACATATCACATTTTCAAAGAGGAAAGCTGGTATAATGAAAAAACTGTACGAATTATCAGTATTAACTGGAACACAAGTATTACTCTTGGTCGTTAGTGAAACCGGTTTGGTTTATACCTTCACCACTCCAAAATTACAACCTTTAGTCACGAAACCAGAGGGTAAAAATTTGATTCAAGCTTGTTTGAATGCTCCAGAAGAAGAACTGGAAGATAGCAATGATAATGATGCTCCTTCTCCACCACAACAACAACAACCTCAACAACAACAACCTCAACAACAACAACCACAACAACCTCAACAGCAACAACAACAACATCCAGGTCAACAACAAGGAAATTTCCCTCCATATATGCCAGACTCTTATTTTGGTTAATCACTTTACTTTCTTCTTGTTACTGTTATTATTATTATTATTATTATTATTATTATTATTACTATTATGTTTTTTTATACCTTTTGTCTTTTGTCTTTTGTCTTTTATTCTTTATTACTATCACATTATTACTATCATTATTGCAATTGATTTCACCTTTGATCTTTTGCAACTTGACCTCCCCTTTCTTTTCATTCATATACTTTTTTTGTTTGTTTTTTGTTTTCCTTCTTTCTTTCTTTCTTTCTTTCCCAAGGTTGTCTTTGGTTGATCAGATGACAATTTGTATATTAGATTTCATCCCACTCATTTTTTTATCATGATTGAATGACTGAGATAACAAATGAATAAATAAATGATTCAATAACTATATCATTTGAGTAATCTTGTGTGTTTTGTTCAAACCACCACCGCCATTCTGTTGGCGGCAGCGGCGCGTCTTTTCAAATTTATGTTTTTTTTTGGAATTTTTTCTCTTCATGGAAATGCAAATAATAAATACAACAAATTGGTCTCTTGACTCTTGTATAGATATAGATATAGATGTATAAAAAAGATGTCAGAACCTAAATATTCCCCAAATGATATAGTGTTACTGAAGATCTCAGGATATAAGCCATGGCCATCTATAGTATGCCCAGAGGAGAAATTACCACATAATATATTATTGAAAAAGCCAAAATTTAAAAATCAATCAAAATCATCATACCCAGTTTATTTCCTTGCAGATGGAACATTTAGTTGGTGTAATGATAATCAATTGACTAAATTCGATGACAAGCAAGTTGAAAATTTCCACAAGAATGAATCCAAATTGAAAGGTGTATATAAGCAAAGTTTTGAATTAGCAATCACCTTCCCAACTTGTGATGATGTATTACCAGTATATGTTCCAGAACCAATAGAACCACAACCGGAACCAATATCAGTTCTGAAAGTTGACAAAAAGCATGCCAAGAAACGGAAGGCCCCACTGAGAGCTGCAACAGCAAAGAATAAGAAGACAAAGCAATCACTGAATAGTACCACTCTGTCACCGGCTCCTGTTGCCAATAAGAGAAAGAAAAAAGCTGCTGTTATTATAGAGTCATCAAGTGATGAAGCAGAAGTGGAATTAGAATCGGAAGAGGAAGAAGAAGAAGAAGAAGAAGAAGAGGAAGAATCAGAGGAAGAAGAGGAAGAAGAAGAAGAAGAAGAGCAAGAAATCCAACAAAGTTTCATCCCAGATATATATTCAAAGGACATCCACGAAACGATAAAGAAAAATTCAAAACAATTGATGAATTTGAGATTGGAATTACAACAGAAATTATTATTACCTGATTTCTTAAACGATGATAATATCCCATTGCAAGATCTGAGTGAGGCATATATGAAATTTTTACAAAAAAATTCAACGGCATCACAATTATCAAACATCTTATCGTCAATACTTGCGATATCTTCAAACGTTAGTAATTTCATCTTGTTGAAAAAACACAACATTTTTAAAATATTATACTTGTCATGTTCAAAACCGGAATTATCAAAATTCCCAAAATTGAAAAATCAAATTTTGGAAATCTTGATCAAATTTGATTTCGAAAAAGAAGAGATTGGCATCATTGATGAAAATTGGTCTTGTTCATTTGATGATGTAGAACCTGAACCTGAACCTGAACAGGAACCTGAACTGGAACTGGAACAGCGACTGGATGTGGAAGTTGTAGAGCAACAGACAAAGACAAATGGAGACGGTTTGAAAATAGAGGTGTTGCCAAATGAACAAGAAATACTGCAAGTGAAACCAGAATTCGAATTAGAATCGAAAACAGAACCAATTGTTGAAATATTAAATTAGATTAAATTAAATTGGAGCAATATATGTATTATTACTTAAATTAGACGAAAACAAATAAAAAAAACACACATCATCATCACGTCTTTTTCAGTTTCTTATTACTATTCAACATATTCAACACATCACCACTTCTCTTTTTATCATCTTTAGCCAATTTTTTTTCATACTTTTTAAGATATTCATCACGCTCTTTAGCACCATTTGATTCCAATTCTAATCTCTTGTCTGCAATCTCCTCTGTACTCTTACCTACTAACCATTCTAATAATTTAATCTCTTCACCGAAAACAGATTCATCTTTATCAAATGGTACTTCCAATATTATTGGGATTTTTTGTAATCTTGTATCGTTAGCTATCAATCTGAAACATTCTAAACCTAAGAATCCTAATCCTAATCGTTGATGTAAATCTCTATTTGCACCAATCACTGATTTCGAATCGTTTAAATGAATACCACTCAAATATTTAAACCCAATAACATCATCAAATTTCTTCCAAAATTCCATATACTTCTCTTCATTTCTTAAATCATATCCAGCGGCAAATGCATGACATGTATCAATACATACTCCAACCCTGGTTTTATCCTCAACCATTTCAATTACATCTGCAATGTCTTGTAAATCAGATCCGATCAAATTCCCATGTCCAGCCATATTCTCCAATACTATCTTCACAAATGATGTCTTTTCAATAGCATTATTTATATTTGTTGCCAATTTTGCCAATGCTGTCTTATGATCCGATCCAAGATCGGAACCAGGATGGAAATTATATAATCCAATTCCCAATTGCTCACATCTTTTCAAATCATCGATGAATGAATTGAAACTTTTCAAATTCTTATCCTCTTCAGGATTGGCAAGATTGATAAAATATTGTCCATGTGGTAAGATATCAGTTTTCGGATCATAATTGAAACGTTGACAATACTCTTTGAATTTATTAATCTCATCCTGGGTGAATTGAGGTGACTCCCATTTCCTAGGCGACTTGAGAAAGAATGCACAACTGTTGGCTCCAATGTTCATCGAGTTTATTATAGTGTTGGAAATACCACCTTGCCCTGAGACGTGTGCACCAAATTTCAATAAATTAGATTTCGATGATTCTACTCGTGTATATTTGAAACTAGTTGGTATCACTTCCTTCTTACTGGGGGACAGGGAAAATTAAACGTT
Organism: Nakazawaea ernobii; assembly: GCA_030567655.1. Taxonomy (NCBI): domain Eukaryota; kingdom Fungi; phylum Ascomycota; class Pichiomycetes; order Alaninales; family Pachysolenaceae; genus Nakazawaea; species Nakazawaea ernobii. Next base: position 102,092 of record JAJLSN010000252.1, read on the forward strand.
AGAAGCTCTTCTTGTGAAATTCAAAGTTTTCAATTAATTCAACTCACATCTTTGGTGCCATTTTAATTGTGTGTTTCAAATGATCTCAAATGCTCTTTTATCACTTTATTATACAAAGCGAGTTTTTCATTTTTCTTTTTTTTGGTGTTTGTGGTTTGAACTTTTTTCATACAATTTTGAATTCAATTTGATCCATCAATCCAATATTGACAACTTGTTTGATGACACTGATTTCCAATTTTTTCCCCTTTGTAAATTGATCTGACTTTTCAGTTTTCAATATAATGGAATTTGAACCGTTCAAATGGGTCAAATCTGTTTGTTCGACAAATATTATCTCATTGAGGCCTCTCTGGTATTCGATCAAGTACCCATTCAATTTGTAAAGTTTCCCATTATCTTGTTCCTTGGGGATTTTTTTCAAATCCCGTAATGATGTGAAGACAGAAATAAAAGTTTCGTCATCCTCATCAACTAAACTATCTGCTTCATCTTCGTCTCCACTAGAAAGATACAGATTGAACAAGATTTGCTGAGTATCAAATCTCGAATCTTTAATATTGGAAGGCACTGTTTTCTTCGCAGCAGGTTGGAACAATATGTCTGTAGTTTTCCTCTTTGAAGGGTTGAAATAACTTTTCACTGGACTCCTTCGATCAAATTCAGTGACATTGAATTTGGCATTTACTCGGTTCATCAACTGTATCAATTGTGGTGGGTCTTCCAGATTACATTCGTGAACTAAATCCAAGTCAATGCACATTCCTTCGAGATAGTTTTTGAAATTCTTCAAGTAAAACTCCAATTCAACGATTATCCCCATCCGATGCAATTGTTCCATTTTTTGAAAATTCAATTCCTTCTTAAACCAGTCCCGCAATTGACTTTGCAACTTTGACGCTTGCACTTGATTCAAAGTAACACTGAACAATGAGTCTGGGTCTAGTTTACTTATCAACTCGGGATCCAACTGAACGTCTCGAATCAAAATCAAACTGTCTCGATAAGTTGTCAAATCGGTGAAGACCAATGTCAAAGGACGTGGAGGAACATGGTAAACGAGTAAAAGGTAACCATAAACATGGGCAATGTTTGAGCTCTTGATCTTATTCTGAGGGATGGTCTCTATAGAAGAGAATTGTGATACCGTTTTGAAATCGTTCTTCATCATCATCGTCGTCGAAGTAGTAGTCGTCATATCATCATCATCTTTCACAATCTTTTTCTAAACACATGAGAGAGAAAAAAATTATTTGTCACCACCGTTAAAGTACGATACATACAACAAGAATGAAGAACAATAGTAAGTATGGAACAGATGATTTCAGTGTTCAGCTCAATCACTAACTCCTTCGATACAGAATCTGGGCCAAAGATACCAAAGAGCGTCTTAAACAAAGTGAACAACACCAAAGTATCCAAGAATTCAAAACTTCCAGAAACTGCAGATGAGTTTTTGATACAGGCAATTGAAGATGAAGAAAGTGGCGATAGATGGTATTCTTCCGATTTACTGAAAAGTTTGCGGTTCTATCAGAGAGCATATGACGGTTATTTGAAATCTTTAGAATTGGATCCAAATTTACTCGATAGTTATTATAACTTGTCAAGGTTGTTATTTCATGTTAACAATAATTTTGTTAAAATTGATCAAATTAAATTGAATACATTGGAGAACATATCTCAATGCTTTGGGAATGTCATTCAAGAGCTTCAAATGATATTGCAATATTTCGAATACGTCATGGGTAAGTTTGATTTACTGCAAAAAAAATCTTGGGATTTGATATATAACTCTGCTTTAATATACCAAGAGTTTATTGACGAATCAAATGATCTTTCTATTGAACAAGTGTTACAAGTTGGATCCAAATCAATGGGTTTATATCAGGAATATATAATGCATCAAATATCTGAGTTGTCAGAAATTGCCAATTTCAAAGATGAAGAAGAAGAAGTCGAAGAAGAAGAAGAAGATGATGATAAGGTTCAGACGACGACAAGTGATGGGAATGAAATTGATGAGTTTGAAATCATAACGCCATCAGCGATTCTAGAAACCTTAATCTCAGCATACAAGTTGATACATTCTATTTATGAATCTGCCACGAGTAAAGATGAGATTATGGTCATCAATGTTCAAGTGAATAATTTTTTAGAATTTTTGAAAACAAAAGCTAAATTGATTGTTAGTACAGACTTTGGAAAAAATTTCAACTCACCTAGTCAGATGGAAGCAAAAGCAAAGCTAATACAAGAACTGAAGATTATGAATGAATTCATCAATATATTTAATCTTGGCAGTTTGAAAGAAATTATAGAGGTGATAAATTCTTTGGAATTGCAGGGAAATTCGGGAAATTTCGAATTTTATCTAAGTGCTTGCGATCTCTTGCTTTCAATAATTGCCAACTCATATTTAACTCCAGATTTGAATTGGGAAGCTTATTCATTGATCTCCAGTTTTTTCAAAAAGGCAGAAATTCTCTTGTCAAAAGATTTTGCAAAAATCAGTTCAAACAGCGATATTTACTCTGCAAAAATCTCATTGATTCTGAAAATAATGATAAGCAGATCTGATGTAGAGTTTCAGCGGTCAACTCTAGCTAGTACTGATAATAATAAACAAGTTTTGTTAAAGAACTCTTTCAACTTGTTGAAAAATCTGATCACTTGGACAAATAAAAATGGTGGTTTAAGAGAAAATATAATTGATCAGTTGAACAGAATTTATTTACGTAAGAAGGCAATGTTAAGATTATCACTATTAGAAAAGGGCAACATAGATGGGGTTCTCAAAGATGGAACAAATTGGACTACTGAAATTGAAGAATTAAGAGAGTTATATCATATTAACGATATATAGGAAAAATAATAAAAATAATAAAAATAATAAAGATAATAAAAATAAAAAGTGCATTGTCACATTCATACCTCAAACAGAAGCTGGCTTGAAAGCATTGATGTATCCTTCCAAATCAACATGATTATACTTGACACCTAAGCCTTTGGCGATTTTTTCTCCAAGAGTCTTATCTAATAATCCGAAATAAAGAGGAACCTTCTCCTTGATGCCTTCAATGGTAATTGTAGAAGCGTGACCAACAACATTCTCAATAAATCTCTCTTTCAGATCATCACTGTACACTTTCAAGTACAACGCTCTTGGTTGTTCCAAATCCAATTCGGAAACACCAGAAGCATAATAATAAGCCGTCTTGTCCCACATCTTCAATTCGTGCTCTTGCAGCTTCAATTGCAGTTGTTCATTTAATGACTTCAACTCGGTTTCATTGGATACAACTCCGTAGTACTTATCATTCTTACCAAATAAGAGCTTACCTTCTGGACCCAATTCAGCAGCGCTAATTGTATTGTATGACGAGATATAGTTTGGTCTGAAACCTTGAGAAACAATGGCCTGAGGACCATCTCTTTGGAAATTTCCAGCCAAAAATGGACAGCCTGACCCTTTTTCAAAAGTTCTAGCCCTGTTTATTGGTAATTGCTGATAATTTGTTCCCAACCTGTGGAAATGAGTATCATTGTATGAAAATAATCTCGATTGCAAAACTGGATCATTAGATGGTGCTATTCCTGGTAACAAATGTGATGGAGCAAAGGCAATTTGTTCAATCTCATTGAAGTAATTATCTGGATTCTTATTCAATTCAATCTTACCAAATTCTCTCAATGGGAATTCCTTATGTGGCCAAATTTTGGTCAAATCATTGATGGAGTATTTGAAATTCTCAGCTTGTTCTGGGGTCATCGTTTGCACATAACATGTCCAAGTAGGGTAGTTACCATTCTCGATATCTTGTTGCAAACGATTAGTGTTATAATCTGGAGCAGCACCTTGCAATTCTGCTGGTTCCTTGTTATCCTTGAAAAGTTCAAAGCCCCTATCAGCAATAAGATGAAATTGAACATAAGTCATATCACCCTTGGCATTGATGAGCTTATAGGTATGTCCAGAGTAACCATTCATAGCTCCCCAACTTGGTGGTTGACCACGATCACCAAACATATAAGTGATTTGATGTATTGATTCCAAGTTCTGTGTCAAGTAATCCCAGTAGAGCGTGGAGTCAGTATTATGGTTCAAATGAGTCTTTGGGTCTCTCTTTTGAGTATGAATGAAATGAGGAAATTTCAATGGATCTCTGATAAAGAACACAGGAGTATTATTGAATACCCAATCCATATTTCCCCAATCGGTCCTAATCTTGATGGCAAACCCTCTTGGATCTCTTGCAGTATCAGGAGTACCACTCTCTCCACCAACTGTGGAGAATCTGATGGTTAAAGGACACTCATAACCAGGGTCGGTGAACATTGGACAAAAACTAAGATCTTCCAATGATTTGGTCAATTTAAAAGTACCATGAGCCCCACTACCTTTGGCATGTACAACTCTTTCTGGAATACGTTCTCTGTCAAAATGAGTTAACGAATCTAAAAGATTGAAATCTTGTAATAACAATGGCCCACCTGGTCTTGACATTTGAGCACCATATGGGTGATGCAAATATGGCACACCATTGGAAGTTGAATAAATTGCTGGATCTTGATTGATTTCTTTTGAAGCTTGAGATGCCATTATGAAACACTTAATTATGATTTAAATTGAAACGTTTTCAAACGCAGATAATCCCCCATTTATATAACAAAGGCATTGACGGGGCACCTCCAACGTTTGACTAATTCAACGCCATCGATTTAAGAGTCCAGATCAGTCATTTTTAATAATTGCTTTGAAATAGGAGCACGAAAAACGGCTCAAAACTTCCCATTTAGGAAGTTATAATGTGTCTTTTTTCCTCTCCATCTCACGTTGCTGTTTGTGAGAGACACACAGAGAGACAGAGAGCAAGCCAGATTTAACTTGCTATTGTCAGCATCAGGTCATATTTGGAGTGTTTTTGATTGGCCCGCTGATCGCTGGAAATATCAATTGCACTCGTCATTAAACGTGTCATGGGTTATATATATGAAGAGAATAATTACATCACAACAGGTGCCTTCTCAGATTCGAAAACAATGTTACTATACAAGCCTTTCCCACCATGTCTTCACGTTTGGTCTATCAATATTAGGCAATCCGATCCAGCATAATACCATTGCGACAAACAACCCTATTGAAAACGGTAAGACTACAAATGAGCCTCTGAATTGCGAAATCAAACCAACCAAGAATGGGAATAAAGAGCCTCCAGTAGAACCAAATGCAGAGGCCAAGCTCAAGGAAACAACCACAATTTTTCTAGGTAAAACTCTAGAGGCATAGGAAATTACCATTGGATACATTGGACCAATAAAGATCCCAGCTATGGAAATGCAAACACTTTCCAGAATCAAATTTGGTATGAACCATGATAGCAATATGAACAGTATTGAGCAGGATGTGAAGAGTAAAATTGATCTTCTTGCACCTAATTTTTTCAACATAATCGTAGTCAATCCAAATCGACCAAGTGTCAAACCACCCCAGAATCCAGAAGCTACATATCCAACTGAACCTCTGTTCCCACCTCTGTAATCCAACAAATAACTCACTATATAACCTGCTAATCCAACCTCGGCTCCCTGGTAAAACAATATGAAGAAGCACACTAACCATGTGTTCAAATCTTTTAATGATTCACTGATATGTAACATCTCATGTGTCTCCTCGTGGTTCAATTCATCCAACTCTTTATCAATCCCTTTAAACGCAAAAAAAATATTCACCGTACTGAACACCATAAATGCAAGGATGAAAGCGTAAAAATAATGCCATGAAATTGACTCATCAGTCATGACAGTGGCTATAATTGGTGCCATTGTCGCTCCAAATCCATAAGAACCATGTGCTGCTCCTAAAAGTGTTGGAGCAATATCAAACCTAGAGAGGTATACATTAAATTGACTTAATCCAATTGCACCTCCTAATCCTGCAAAATAATAGCCAACAACGATCAGACCAAATTTCGTTCCAGGAGTGATGAGGGAGCCTGCAATAATATAAAACAGAGGACTCAAAACTACCATTTTGTAAAAACCTAAAGTATTGTTGAGCTTATGACTCAATACTGCAATGGTAATAAATCCCAAAGCATTCCCCAACCAAACCAATGCCACCAAGGCATATGAAATGTTGTAGTAATCTTCAATATAAGATAATATAGTACCAGCAGTGGCATCATTCCAACCCACTGCAAAGAACCAAAAAAACATTGAAATCACACGCCATTTGCTTATCGGAGTGTTAAACTTGACAGTAGTTGGAGTATCCTCATCATCATCATCGTAATCTTCAACAAAAGGTTCCACGACCAGTTCTTGAGCTTGATCCCTTGGGAAATATTCGTCACCATTTTGAATTTGACTATTAGGAGATGACAGTTGCAATTGTTTCAGAAACACCGAATTGGAATCAGCAACGTGAACCTGGCTAGATTGTTTGAGAACACCTGAAGTGTAAGCACGAGAAGGGGCTTGTAGTTCATCGTTCCTAGCTTCACTTGATACACTCATCGTTAACTCTCTGTTGTCTTGTCAAAGGAAGAAGGAGCCAGACGCTTCTGTCTCCTTTTGTATAAAAAAGCTCATTTTACCGCTTACTAATATTTACGCGTGCAGTTTAAATTGTGGGGTATAAAAAACAACTTTTCATTCATCTACTTACGGAAATTGAACGTACTTCTACACAATGGGCAAGTACTTCCACCAGAGCTCTTGAACCATTTATACAAGCATGCAGCATGGAACTTGTTATTACAAGTGGTACAAGTCTTCGATGGTAAACTGTTATCTTGGTAATGCAAGATCGAATAACAAATGGCACATTCTTCAAAGCCAGAGAAATGTAAAGAGACATTTTTGTTGAACAACTCAATGGCTCCGATGATGGTTGAATTTTGTGCATTTATGACTCTTTGAGAAGCCAACAACCACGATTTCCATTGGGTTTCCTTGACCCCTAATCTGACTGGGCCATCGACGATAACGTTTTGGAATGGATATGATGGAGGAATCTTGATCACCATTTCCATTGTCTTTTCATCTATCAAATATGATGATTTCACCTCGTGCGTGATACGATTGATCTTGATCGTCAAATTCTCTTCATCAAATGACTTGGACAGAATCAAATTAGCAGCCTTGTTCATTTCGTTGTCGATCACAATCGGTGAAATGTAATTTACTGTAAAATTTTCAATTAAAGTCCTTAATTGACGATCTCTGATTGTTTGAAACCAAGCTTGAGCTAATGAACGGACTAGCTCCAATGAAAGATAATACAAATGAATAATCAAGCGTTTCTGTTCTTCAAGTGATTCATGATCATTTGTCGAAAACATGTACTCTTTAATCTCGTTTGCAGATGATAATCTTTTGATAAGTTCCATATCAGTATTCAAATCAATTTGCTCAAAAATGAATTGGAAAAATTGATTCATAAAAGGTTTCAACTGTTTGATATAATCCTCCCTCATTCTTTGAGTGATTTCCTTCATGTGATCAAATATCAAATACCAACTCCATAAATATTTGTTCATTTTACTTGTATCTTCGTATTCAAGATACTCTTCTGGCACTTGTAAGATGTTATCGATTAATATTTGTGGGAATTTTGCAGTATTAGAAGTATCGTCTTGTGTAAGTGGTTCAGCACTTATTTTCGATGCATTTAACTCATACTCAATTACTTGGTCTTGTTGATGGGATAATATTAGTTTGTCCAAGATATTAACAGCCAATTTTTGTAAATTACCTTTGGCCTCTAATAAGTTATAAAAATCATCCATTTTCAAATACTTTAATGGCACCAACGAATCATAAATTCTATAGTACAACTCATAAGTCATCGATAAAGGCTGATTTGTTTCCAATGAAGTCGGCTGTGAGAGTAATGACTCAATTAATTCTTCATAAATCCCCTCAATCTCATCATCCCAGGCTTCTATTTCATCTTTGCTTCTTTCTAATAAAATGAACAATTTTAATGAAAAATACCTTAAAGGAACAATCAGGCTTTTCAAAGCTTCATTAGATTGCTCCAGTACAACTAGTCCAATTGAATCACGGAATAGCGTTAAACCAAGCTCTAAAATTTTGAAAATGTCTAATTCCAAGGAATATCTTGCAAGGGAAATATAATTGCCGACAAATGAAATCAATTGAATTCTAACAAGAATGAAGTCTTCGTCATATGCAATATCACTTTCTAACCAATTATTCAAATCTCTTAATACCATGTTGAATCTTTGTTCAGGGACAGGAACAAAATTCTTCACGCCATAACTTGATGAATCACATAAGAGGAAATCATTCAAAATGGAAAGGTTCGTTAACCCTTTACTTAATATCTGAGAAGATTTGAGACCGATCAACTCTGAAGCAACAACGTTTCTAGCCCTTTCAAATTTGACAGACGTTAAAAATTTCTTGCAACTTATAATAAAAGTGGTAAATTTCAAAGGCTTCTTCATCAACTTGTTCAAATTGATATCCAAGTTTTCGAAGTTTTGCAACGACTCAACATCAATCAAATTTGTTAAAATTAATTTCAAGACTCTATTGAAATAAAATGAGACTGAGCTTTCTCCTTCTGTTAGCAAACTAATAAAATGCAAAGTCTCATTCAGCTCTTGCATCTTTTCATTAAATACCACATCGATCAAATCATTCAATTTGATTGACTTGAAGGTTTCATTTGATAACTCAGTAAAGAGTGTGCTAGTACTCATAAGTTCATCGTTATCATCTTCAGACAAGAAGCAATAGTCCATCGTCAACTCACCAATCAGAGCTAAACAAACCACAATTTTCGGATCCAGAGTATTTCCAGAACGAAGTAATGAGACAATAAATCTAGCATACAGAATCAAATCTAAAGATTTTTGCTTGTCAAACGTTGAGGCAAGGTCATGAGATGCTAAGAATATACCGCCTTCTAATGGATTAGCTATGGCCAACTTCAAATCCACCAGATCACCAACAGAAAATCTTATCTTTGAAATCAAATCCTCGGTATTTTTTGGTATTATCTTAGCAACAACATCTGGCTTGAACTCACTCAAAAAAACCACAATTTGATCAATTTCAACAAGCGGATATTTTGAAGCATACGAAATCAAATTATCAATAAACACACTATCATACTCTGAATCAATTGCTTGCAACAATTTGGAAGAGTTAGAATGAGAAACTGTTTCAAGCAAATAGTGGAAGAACAACGAAACTGTAGGATCCTGACTTTGTAAAAATTCACTCAAAACGTTTTTATCGAATTTCGATAGAAATTCAGCAACGAAAGCTTCCTCAGTTTCTGTTTCTACTGATTTTTTGAACAAATTGATAAAGACTTCTTTTGTCAAGAAGTTGAAAATCAAATTTCTTTTTGAAGGATCCACATAGTCAATATCTTGAGACTTGTTGAAGATGAAAGCTTGAACGTCCGGACATGACTCAATATCAATATGGGATAGTCTTGGTATCTTCCCAAGGGCAATTTGAACTAACCCATCATCAATCATCAACAATTTGCTGAACAAGGTATTGAAAACTTCATTCAATATATGTGTATCTAAAAATGCGTTGCTATTGTTGTAATTGATCAACAACGCTAATGGAATTTCAACAAACTCTTTTTCCACAAACGAGGCCAAAGATTCATCTAACATCTGGTTGATGTTGTCTTTGTAGACTGTAAGGTTACCAGTGATTACTTTATTAAAAACAACAAAGCAAGCAACAGGGGGTTTATATTCATCACCGCCTTCGTCAACATTATCTAGAGAATCGAATGCTCGTTGTACCAAAAAGTTGAGTTTTCCTGATTGAAGCTCGTTCAAAAGGTCAAAGACATTCTCTATAAAATTTGAATTTGACTCTTTATTTGGAAATGAGCTTATTACAATTTCGGTAAGATCATTCAAAGTTGAATAATCATTAGTTGATTTATAAAAATTGATCAATGATTTCAAAAAATCCTTTGAAACCTTGCCGTGTAAGTTTTTCAATAAAACTGGGTTTAAAAAGGAAGAAACTGTCTCTGGCTGAAATTTGTGAAATTTTTCTTCAGTGGATAGGAAACAATACCATGCTTTGTTCTTGAAAGCAACAAGCTTTTCTTGCGCTATGTCTTGAACTAAAATATCCGAAACCTTTTTGAAGTCAGCCTCATCTTCAAAGTTGATTATTTCCTTTGGAACCTTTGACAAGATCTTCTCCAATAACTCATAATATATCTCTGAAGAGAAACACGATCCTAACTCAATAAAGGCGAAAAACTTTTCCTTTGATTTCTTGCCCGCAATGCTCCAAAACTGGTCATTGAAGTTAACTGAGTTCAATATGGCAGAAAGAGTTGGCAACGCTATAAGGGAGTAGATAATGTTATTTGTTGCTGGTTTGTATTTCATAGATTTGATTATTGATTTGGAAGTTGTCTTGAAAAGTTTTTCATCCAACAACTCTGGGTGTACCTTGATAATTGTGACAATCATCATTAGAGTAGTTTTCTTCAAGTTCAAATCTTTTGATGAGGAAATTTCCCACAATTCTTCTGATGCTAGAAGTTTTTTCAAGTTACTAGAGCTGGTATCCAAATCAGAAGTACTAAGTAATTTATTAAGTACGTTGACAGCACATAACGTGACTCTGACAAACTTAGCTTTGGCCTCCTCTTTACCAACATTTCTCTCATCGGACAAAGTATCTGTTGCCTCGAAGATCACGACTTGATAGCAAAAATTTAGAACTTGGTCTGCAAACAGTTTCCACAAGAGCTCAATCTTTTCTTGGCTTTGAAAGGCAGTAGTCAACGAAGACAAAACAGCTCTAGAAACTAATCTCTCTGAGTCATATGCTCCGGCAAGCCATATTGGAGCAGTGTCCTTCAAGTACTTTGCATATCTCTTCCCGAGTATTTTCACAAAGCTGCTTTGAACTTGATGAGAATTAAGTCTTACATTTTTCGACACATCAAATGCCAATTTCGCATACAATTGAACCCAAGAAATTATCACCAAGTCATCATTAATCGACTGCGATTGTGACTCGTCATTGAGGATCTTCAATAAATCCGACAACAGCTTCTCCTTGGTAGTATCATCCTTTTTGAGCATAGATTTGAAAATAATTTTCAACTTTGGATCACTCAACATATTGGCATCGGGAAGCCCACTGATATAATTCAAAGATACCTCGAATCCATTATTCCCAAGGCCTTGATTATCAAAGGCAGCAAACGGATCACTATGAATACCATATAGGTTAGTATATCTGCCAAAAAAATTTCAACAATAGCTTTTGTCGCAAAACTTACGAATTCATGACTAATGGCGGGACTGATTCTAAGACTTTTCGTTGAGTACAGAAATAGGTGAGCCTTCACTGATCAATTAAGAAGACACTAAATGGAATTCAATGACACTGTTTACCAGAGAAATGCTGTCCAACTCTGATGTACTCGATAACTCGATGTTATTTGCACTTTTTCACCGAAAAGCCAAAGCAAAAAAACACAGTACAGTTGAAATCGATCTTGTTGTTAAGCAAAAAAATGAAAAAAAAGCTTAAAGCCTTCCAGGTAAGATACTACAACAATTCATTGCACGTCATAACCTCTTTCTCACGATGGACGAAAATACCAGTGACTTGAAGAAGGTCTCCCTTGGTGGTCACGAATCGGGTGTTGAATTGACCACAGACAATCTCTCTCTGCACAATGATACTCATACCGCAACAACGCCACTGCAATCACCAGAAGCAGAAGACGATAGGAAAGAAGATCATCATGAGGACGAGATGAACCGTAGTGTCTCCACTCAGTTTTCCATGGCAGAAGACAGGATAATCACCGAGCACAATGCCAAGATGAAGGCTTTTGAAGCTGTGCATGGTACAAGTGCAGGTGGACCAACGAGAAGATATTCCATTGTTGAGCCAATTGCCCCTCCTCCTTCAACATTGAGGAACTTGACAGCACATCCAAAGCCAAATCTGAAAGAAGACAAGTCACAAGAGAATGATAGTCTGCATTTCAAGCTCAGTTCAATCGCTGGGGATGACCATAACCTTATGACTGAAGCTCCATCCGATGAGACTATTCTGTTGTTCAAGCAAGTTAAGACTTGTAGGGACTTGAGAGCAAAATATCAGGAGATTTCACTTCAACGATACAATGACAATCCAAAAAACGATGTAAATGGGAAGTGGAAAATTTATCCAGACCCTCCAAAACCAACGTGGAAGATTGAACAAAACACTAAAGAGTTCAACGAACAAGAAGCAATTCGTCGTATGGATGATCTGCTGTTGTTTGACTTTAGCAAATGTGAAATTCCTGGAAAAGATGATTCCATCAACTTTGAATTGGATGAAGAAGATTGCTATCAGATTTTAGACTCAAAATCTGGAGAAAAATTGATCAATGTTCCAACAATCAGGGAATATTATATGGACATGGATAAGATTATCACGTTTGCTTCAGATGGTCCAACCAAATCATTTGCTTTCAAAAGGTTAGAATACTTGGAAGCAAGATGGAATCTCTACAGCTTATTGAATGAGTACCAGGAGATTGCAGATTCGAAAAAGAATCCACACAGGGATTTTTATAATGTGAGAAAAGTTGACACTCATGTTCATCACTCTGCTTGCATGAACCAAAAGCATTTGTTAAGATTTATCAAACACAAGATCAGACACTCCCCTGATGAAAAAGTTATCTTTAGAGATGGGCAAGTGTTGACACTTCTGGAAGTTTTCAAATCTTTGAAGTTGACAGCTTATGATTTAAGTATAGATACGTTAGATATGCATGCGCATAAAGATACATTCCACAGATTTGATAAATTCAATTTGAAATATAATCCAGTTGGAGAATCTCGTTTGAGAGAGATTTTTTTGAAAACAGATAATTATATTGGAGGTAAATATTTAGCTGAACTTACAAGAGAAGTCTTTGATGATTTGGAGCAATCCAAATACCAAATGGCAGAGTACAGAATTTCCATTTATGGAAGGTCAGCAGACGAATGGGACAAATTGGCTGCTTGGGTTGTTGACCATAAATTGTTCAGTCACAATGTCAGATGGTTAATTCAAATTCCAAGATTGTACAATGTTTACAAGAAGGGTCAATTAGTTGAAAGTTTCCAAGATATTATCAAAAACATTTTTGCTCCGCTTTATGAAGTTACTCAAGATCCAAGCTCACACCCAAAATTGCACGTTTTCCTTCAAAGAGTCATCGGGTTTGATTCCGTTGATGATGAATCGAAGGCTGACAGAAGATTTCAAAAGAAATTTCCAACGGCAAGACACTGGGATATTCCAACGAACCCTCCATATTCATACTATTTGTACTATCTCTACTGTAATCTTTGTTCTTTGAATCATTGGAGACAAAGAAGAGGTTTCAACACCCTTGTCTTGAGACCTCACTCTGGAGAGGCGGGTGATCCAGAACATTTGATCAACTCGTATTTAGTATCAGAAGGTATATCACATGGTATTTTATTAAGAAAATTGCCATTCATCCAATATCTTTACTACTTGGATCAAATACATATCGCCATGTCCCCATTGTCGAACAATGCTTTGTTTTTAACTTACGATAAGAACCCATTCCTTGGATATTTCAAAAAGGGTTTAAGTGTTTCACTATCAACTGATGATCCTTTGCAATTCTCATACACAAGAGAACCATTGATTGAAGAATACTCTGTTGCCGCGCAAATTTACAAATTGAGTAACGTTGATTTAAGTGAGTTGGCAAAAAATTCGGTATTACGTTCTGGATTTGAGTATGAAATGAAAAAACACTGGTTAGGAGGTAATTTTATCTTAGAAGGTCCAGACGGTAATGATATTGAAAAGACAAATGTTCCTGATATCAGATTAAATTACAGATACGAAACTTTAAAAGTGGAACAGAGATTGGTGGATCTGTATGCAAATTTAAAATCTTAAGAATTTTTAGATGCTACCCTGTAATTTTATATACAGCTTTATACAACATATATAAATTTTTTTCTATAGAATTTTATGCTAGATTTCATTCGTTATAATTATTAAATATCTTGTGTACCTGTCATTTGGAATTTACCAAATTCTCTTCCCTCACCGTTTTCAAATCTTTTCAAAATGCAATCTTTGAACTTTTTGCTATATGAATTATTTTCCTGCTCTATAAGTCCATTCCACCCGCTTTTCGTATAAATGTATCGTGCACTTTCAGCGGCATCGGAGCAATTGGTGTTTAAAGGAATCCACAAGCTGAATCCTTGGGTTCCCAAAAGATCATGTACATTGTTGACAAAGCCATAATCATATAGCAATTGTCTTGAATCTATTTGCATTACAATTCTCTTTGTTGAATCCACTGGATTTTTAAAGTTGATGTACCTTTGCCTATCACATTTTGATCTTTTCCTATCAACTTGCATGCTTTCAACAGTTGTCAAGTTCTTCTTGATTAGTAAAAGATGGCTCACTAGTAATGCACCTATCATAATCATCCAAAATATTGAGACTATGAGCATCAGTATAAAATTTGGATTGAGAATTAACCTCCCATGTATCCCTCTAAAATCTCTAACACTATGAAGAAAGCAGCAACTAGATATAAATATAAATACCAACCACAAAAACATCACAACCAAAAATTGAATAAATAGTTTATAATTTTTGATTCCAATAACCGAGCGAATATATATGCAATAATGATCAAAATGTGGTATACATTCACCAGTCTCAGTGGAATGATGGGATCGGAGAATCTTAATACTTTGACATTCAGAACACCAAAATGGGAGCCCATTCATATCGCAGATAAACCAATCAGGGGGTTCAATCAAGTTTCTATCATTGTCATCAAAAAATTGACCATCTCGGTTCAAATGAATGGAAAGATCATATGGAGGAATCTTAATATTCAAATTTCCTGGACCAATTAGAAGAATTTGTGCCCAAAGAATAAATGAAAGCACTAAGAAACAATCAAAAATTATGAAGAATGTGATACCACAGCCTTTGCTTTGACCCTCCACATATAGTTTACCATAACAGAATCTATAACAATAACAGTACTCCAAGTAACCAATAAGAGCAATCATAAGCAATGGAACAGCATTTTTTAACAAAGTTGACATTTTCGGTATTCTGAACCCATTTGAAAAATGTGATTTGGTTTCAAGATGAGCACTTGAATTTCGACTTTCCTTTCCCTCTCCCTCTCTTGGTAGGCCAGATGAAGAGAGAAGATCTCTTCTGTTCAGTTCGTCCAGATGAGAGGAAACGCTTGGCATGTTGAAGGCAATCTTTAATATATCACAGCATAGGCCTTATGCTCCTTTGCATAGCGTTTCTTATTAGATTGCTTATGTTTTCATTCTCTATAAAACATTCAGCTATTTTTTTTTTTTGTTTTTTGTTTTTATACATGTGTGGAAATCAAGGTTTGTATACGACAATGGGAAGATGTAAAAATATTAGTTGGTTCTCAATGATTTACCTATATGTATATGTATATATATATACCTATGGGTCCGTATGACACTTGGCATACTATTTGTTACTCTTATGACGGAATTTGAAAAGAGAGGCAAGTTTGTTTCTTCTCATTTTGTCCTTCTCCGCGTTAGCTTTCTTATCATTAGCACCTTTCATCTCAGGAGTCGATCTCGATGGTGTAAGTTCAGGTCTTGGGATAATGTTATCTGTGCCTGCAATTGATTTTCTAGCATTTTGACGCTGCAGTAGTTCTCTCTCAGGAGTGTTGATGTCAAACTTTAAAGTTGATTTGAGTGGCCTCAAAGGACTTGTGTCATCCTGTATGATGACTCTAGGAACAGTAGTCGAGGAGGAATGTGACATAGGAAGAGAGTTATCCGAAGTTTTCAGTTTTGTTAAAGGAGGAGACTCACCAACATCCAATAATGATCTGTATTTTGTCCTCGCTGGGACTCCTGTTATCGTTCTGATAAGCGAAGCCCCAACACCGTCTTCCTTTTCAATCATGGCCATTCTCACACCAATTTCTCTGGAAGCATCAGATACATTAACCAATAAATTCTTGAAATAGTCTTTTGAATTGCGGTCTTCATTCTGTAATGAATACTCCAAATCTTTTTCAATTTTTTTACATGTTCTCCTCAAGTCCAATATTGAACTAGTACCTGACACTGTTCGGCTCAACATACTACCGCTATCAGAGTGTTCCGAGTCGATACTTTCAGCATCACTTTCAATGTCACCGTCAGTTGCATCATTACCGTCATCATCGTCGTCATCGTCATCATTTTCATCGTCATCATTTTCATCGTCATCATTTTCATCATCACTGTAAGCGTTAAGAGCTTTTAACGTTTTACTTGTACCCGATCTCATAGCCATCACCATTTCACGCAAACGAACGTCATTCAATTTCAAGTTTTGAAAGTGTTGTTTGGATTTTGGTTTTGATATATCTATATCTTTGTATTTGAGCTTCAATTGCAGAAATAAAGCAAATTCAAATAAATCCATATTTGTTGAAGGAACAAGTATAAGGGGAACATTGTACATACCGACAAGTTTATCACCAATTTTGGAGGTCCTCCATGCAACAATCGGGGTGGTTTTAATATTACGCTTTGCTGCGGTAATCAACAAATTTGGTTTGTAAAGTTCGTACATCTCCCTCAAAATAACTGTCGTTGAACCAACAGGTAATTCAACCGCAATTCGAACCACCAAGTCAGGATCAGCAAGCAAGAGGCAATACTTCATGATGCTCGCCGCTACTTCTCTAACATGCTCTGGAGAACTTTCAAGTTTAGCCCTGCGCCGTCTGTAAATCCCCTGATCGGTGGCATCTTCCGCTGATAGGGTTTTGAAATGAGCATGCAGTGGATTGACAGCGGCAACAACAATGATTGTATCGCCGTTTTCCAGAAAATTTCTGAAAAGCCAATCAAGCGCCACCCATGTATGTCTTCTACCGCTGATATAAACCATTATTGTTCGGCCAGGTAGAACCGGCTTCGGTTCGAGTAGTTTTTGATCGTATAATGACTCAAAATCACGATGAATCCTTGTGAGAAATACAGAGTCAATGTCGATTATCTTGGTGGTTTTATATGCCAGTCTATTAGGTGAGTGATATCTTCCCGCTGAAAAACTACCACTAGTTGGTGATGTCGGTCTGGTTGGTGAAAATGCACTACGGCCTCGATTAGACGAATCAGAAAAGCTCCCTCCGGTGTACGTACGGGGATCTGTCGAATTGTGCCGGAGACCCATACCGCCGTCATCCAACATGTCAGTTCTTATACTTTCTTCGAATAAGTCCAATGAATTAGGACCATCAATAATTTTGTTGACCGTGTCAAACGACACTCTCTTGGTAAAAGCTGGATTCAAAAAAGTAAGAATTTTGCTACGTTTGACAATATGCTTGGCCTCACGCAGCATCTTCAGTCTTGTCTTCACGCCTTCATATTCCCTTTGTGAAGCTCCCCTATAACTCTTTAAACCATGTTCTGTGAAATTTGTACCGGTATCAGATTCATCACTGAAATCCAATTCTTTAGGAAGCGGTAATTTGACTTTAGTATAGACCGGATCGTCATCACTGCCTCTAGATGAGATCAATCTGTATTCTTTATCCAATTTGAAATGTTTTATGATCGCTTCATTTTTTTGAGAAATAGCCATCGAATCAAGGCCCTCAGCGACATCGCGAGGTGATGGATCCAAAACTTCCACTTTCGTAGCATCAACATTTAATTGTGAATCAGCAATTGAGTTACGTGGTGAATTTGGAGCATAAGTTTCTTCCACTTTCAATATTGACTTTAACGATTTCTCAGATACATTGTCGGTCATGATTGCCCGTTTGGTTCCACAGATTTATAACAAACTTCTGAAAGTGTAGTAAGCTTAAACTGAGATAAAAGAGTGCCAATGGATTTGAAAAATAATATGACTCTTGAGTTGATGTTATACAATGGGTCCCAAGCGGTTATTCATATAATTGTGATATCTGCGGGTTGTACAATTATTATTATTGTTTAATGTTTTTGTAGTTTCTACAAAAAAAGATGTTTTTTCGGATCTTGTCATTTGACTAAAAAACTTAAAAAAACACATTTGAGTAAATACGTCAAATACTTTATTACAATGAATATAAAGATTAAGCGGTAGCCGATTTAAAGTCAAGAGATAACATATATAGTAGCTAGCCCTGGCTGTTGACAGCCAATTCAAGTATAAGTTGGGTTGAGAGATGCAAGAATGGATATGCACTAAAAGAACTCATTTCATCTTCATCAATATCTTTAGAATCAGAAGGACTGGATTCGTTAGGACCTTCCCAGCCGTCGAATTTAAAATCAACAAGGTAGTTGTTAGGCTCCAATTGAAACAACTGTATCACCATCTTCATGTACTCTTGGTCCTCAGAGGAGGTGCTTGGTCCATACTTCCATCTGACCCTTATTGTCCACAAATCTTCTTCAGAAGGCTTCACCCATTCAGCTCCCAAGTTTTTTAAAGCTCTGTAAATCTCTCCCATAACATCAAGAGGATAAGATCTTGATCTAATACCAAAATGCCATTTTGTCTTTGATTTTTTGGTGGACATTGGACTTATTTTTTGAACATTTTGGCTTTCGGCTTTGGACATCATGTAAGCCTTATGTATTTGTGGTAAAGAAGATGGTAAAATGGCAATGGTGGATTGTTGTTCTGTTCCAGGTTCCTGATTGTTAGATACAGCTTGAAAGGCAAATTGCTCTTTCGATTTCAAATCTTTGTCATTAGACCAACTTGAAGGTGGCGACTGTGCCAAGAATTGATCCATATTTGCAGAATTTTTCTTTATATCATCCACCAACACCTTGTTCTCTTTCATAAGTTCATAAGCATCCACAAGAGCGCTCGTTTCAGGGGTCCTTCCAGATTTGATTGCTTCAACAATATCATTTTTATCATAACCCATTGTAAACGACAAAGCATTTACGACGTCCAAATCAACCTCTTCACGCTTATTGTATTTCATATCTTGTGGAATCAAATAATCCGGGAAATCAGTTTTGAACCATTCGTCTTCCATTATTCCATGTATAGTGATACGATTCAAAGGATTGACAACTAACATCTTTGTCAACAAGTTTTTAGCTCCAGGAGATAAATAATTTGGCAAAGTGTAAACACCATTGCTAATTTTTTTGAACAATGCTGGAATGAAATCATCATCAAATGGTAATCTACCACAAAGCATTACATACAATATTACACCACATGACCAAACATCAACTTCTGGTCCTGCGTACAATTTACCCGAAATAACTTCTGGAGCTGCATAATTTGGGGAACCACAACTGGTTTTCAAGAAATTTCCATCTGTCATAATATTACTCAAACCAAAATCAGCAATCTTGACGTTCATTTTATCATCTAACAATAAATTTTCAGGTTTCAAATCTCGATGTACAATTTTATGTCTATGACAATATTCAACAGCAGCAATAATTTGTTGGAAAAATCGTCTAGCTTCTTCTTCTTTCATCTTTCCAGTTTGCACGATATAATCAAAAAGTTCGTTTCCTGCGAAATCCATAACCATGATAATTTCATCCTTAGATTTTATAACGTCATACAATTTGATGATGTGTGGATGCCTCAAAAGTCTTAAATAAGATATCTCTCTTTCCATTCTGCCCTGCATATCCGATTTAGCCAAAGTCTTTCTATTTATGATCTTCAAAGCTACTTTTTGTCCAGTAGTCATATGGTAAGCCAATTTCACTTTTCCAAAAGAACCTTCTCCAATAGTTTTGACAACTTGATATTTACCTATTCTTGCTACTGGAGCAGGTTTCTGTGTCTCCAGATCTCTACTTGACGTACCGCCGGAACTGCTCTTATCATGGTGATGGTGGTGGTGGTGATGATGGTGGTGTCCGTCATCTTGTTGCTGATGATGTTGCTGTGATTCTTGTTGTTGTGGTTGTTGTTGATCTTGTTGTGGCATTTGCGCCTGATCTTGCTCTGACATTATATATTGATAAGCTTTTACGCGGTTTTTCAATTGATACACTTGGTATGGACAAGGTGATTCCGATTACTACCTCTCGATTCGAAGATAGGTTTCGGATGATAAACTCAGGTGGACTCAAATTGATGACACAACATTTTTTTTGCTTTTGTATGTGGAGAGACGCATTTTTATTTACCCGGCCATTGTGAGAGATTCTGTTTCAACTATTCAACTATATAATCTAAGTAACTATCTATCAATCTATTTACTCATCTCTTCGTCTTGGAGTGTATGTATCATGAAGTTTTCTCCCACCAGGATGGGCCCTTGTGTTTTGATACTCCCTTTGGTTTCTCTTATTTTTATCAATTTTAGATACTCGATGCGAGTGATTTTCCCGTCTGGTATAAGACTTAATCGGTTCTCTATCATGATACTGTTTTCGTGTACGCCTATGAGCATCATTCATCTCCTTTTCGAGCTTTTGCTTTTCTGCCAATTCATCCTCTCTGATTTTTACAAGTTCACTGGGGATCCCATCGGGATCCTTTTGAGCATCGAGAAGAAGTTGCCAAAGCTTTGTCGTGAAACCAAGAGTACCATCGTCGAGAAAGCTAGTCAATTGTAAATGGATATCTCTGATATCCGGTGTCGGTAAATCAATCAAATTTTTGATGTACTCTATCAATATATCATCTCCTGGGACAAGAGCATTTATTTCGGTTTCCACCCACTTGTCAATAACGCCTCTATTTACCTTGTCCATCGAGACTTGTTCTTTAAAAATCTTTGGGAATTTAGTCCTTGCTATTTCTGATTGTTTCTTTTGATCCAATAACTCTGGATCAGTATGTATACCTTTATATGACATTTGTGAATGTTTTCGAGTCTTAAATTTTGCGGATATTTTATGGAAAGCTGTATTAGTAAAGTAAACTTGTTAATCAAAAGTGAACGTTAGCCTTATAAGTTTATATGAACTTGATATAGAACTCACTAGATGTGTGGTGTAATGTTATACTGATGGCGATTACAAAGGTTCAATTATTAAAAGTTCAAAATTTTTTTTTTTTCAGTTTTTCCAGTATCACTACAGATTGATTGATTATTTAATCATCAATTTGAATATTTAAATACTATTGATAACTATAATAACGATAATAGATCAGTGATTATCTCTTCCACCAATGATCTCCCAAAGAACATAGTTTCCATCGTTCTGTAAATAGCAAAGGTCATTTTCACCTCCTTCATGAATCAAATGCTCGGATAAGCCGAAACTGTAATTTGTATTTGATACACCATGACTTAGTACTGCAAACCAACTTGATTGATCCGCCTTGTTTTTAATAAATGATTCTATAATTGTTGCACTAGGGACGAGCAGGGACTGGAAGCTTATCTTCACAATGTCTTCTTTGCCAATAAAATCCAGTGATTCAGAGTATTGAGATAGATATGGGTCAACGGTGTGTGTCAATTGCTGTCCATTGATGCATAAATAGGACAAATATTCTAATACTTGAAGAGCCCAATCCAGATCGTTCTCATGAATTTTCAAATCGATTATGGAGACTTGAGGCATCTCGGAAACTACTGCCGATATTGCGATCTCCGTGACCTCTTTGTATGATTCTTTGAGTCCATTGAGAACGTCTTGACTCAATGGAGTCGGTATATGAGCCTTGTCGTATGTTGCCAAAACGAATTCATTTGAATCTCCTTCTAAGGACTGGAAAAACTTCAAAATTTTCAAAAAAGTTAAATCAGTACCCAACTCTGCAAGTGTTAAATCAATCACCATGTTATATCTCTCCACCCCTTTGAACTGGGATTTCTTCATTGAAATCCCCGTTTTCAAACTGTTCATTCGATCCAAGGTTAGGCATAATTGATTATTTATTATAGAGCACACCACAGGGTCTGATTCATTTTGAGTATTGGTCATAAGCTTCACAGATATACCCTCAGTTCTTACCAATGACAATAGTTTTTCACTCAAAAGCTGGCTGAATCCGCACTTTATTGTATAACATTTGTAAGTATCGAATAATGGAGATGAGCTTAATGATGAATATAACTTTTTCGGGAGTACAAGATCAAGTCTGTCAACAAAATTATGACTCCTGAAAGTAGAATATGGTTTTTTATTTGGGCCGAATTCCGTCAGAAGACCACCTGATATACGACAACTTGCCTGTGGATAAGAAGATGAAGAAGGCATCAGCAGCGGCAAACTCTCTTCTTGCGTTAATACTGTAATGTGGAAAACCAAACCACAAACACAAACACAAAAAAAAAAAATTTAAAAAAATTCGAAATATTACACTTTATCGCGAAAGATTCAAAGAAATCGAAAAATCGAAAAAAATAAGTCATTGAGTAAAACGTAAATTGACAAGATAATTACAACATCAATATAAACTGACGATGCCGTCGCGCCCTATCATCAAGGCAGATGTCTCACAACCGGAAAACCCATTTTCAAAAATGGTCCCCTCTCAAAAAATAGTGGAGATTGATGAGTTTCAATTAGAAAGTGATGATATCATTTATGATGTTCCAGTAGCTTATAAGACTTGGGGGAAACTTAATGAAGAAGGAAATAACTGTATGGTAATATGCCATGCGTTGACTGGTTCCACTGATGTAGGTGATTGGTGGGGGCCGTTATTGGGTAAAAACAAGGCTTTTGATCCTTCGAAATTTTTCATTATTTGCCTAAATTCATTGGGTTCCCCATATGGTTCTGCATCTCCAGTGACAAATGACCCAGAAACAAAAAATTTGTACGGTCCTGAGTTTCCCTTGACGACTGTTAGAGACGATGTCAATATACATAAGGTTGTGCTAGATTATTTAGGTGTAAAGCAAATTGCAATTGTGATAGGAGGATCAATGGGGGGAATGTTAGCATTAGAATGGTGTTTCTTTGGTAAAGACTATGTGAAGAATTGTGTTGCATGTGCGACAAGTGCAAGGAGTTCTGCATGGTGCATATCATGGAATGAAGCACAACGTCAGTGTATATACTCTGATCCGAAATATGATGATGGTTACTACTTATTGGATAATCCTCCATCGAGTGGTCTCAGCGCTGCAAGAATGTCAGCAATGCTTACATACAGATCAAGAAACTCTTTTGAACGGAAATTTGGAAGAAATGAAGGATCAAGGAATGGTAAACTGAAGACCTTGACCGATGAACCACAAACAACAACATTAACAACAACAAATGACGTTGTCATTGATGAAGAGTCTCGTTGGTCAATCCATAATGATGGATTGAGAACACTGCAAGGTAGGGGATCTAGAAGAACTTCTAGCATGGAATCTTCCAGGAGACAATCTATGGAATCATTATCTACACAAACTTCAAACATATCCATTTCTGGAAGTTCACCATCACTGCTGACGCGAAATCGCAATAAAGCAAGAACTTCCCATTTCTTTTCAGCTCAATCCTATTTGCGTTATCAAGGAGAGAAATTTGTGAGTAGATTCGACGCCAATTGCTACATCACAATCACTAGAAAGCTTGATACACATGATATCTCACGTGACAGACCAGAATTTGAAAATAGTATAGAGAAAGCTTTAAATTCTTTGCAACAACCAACTCTTGTCATTGGTATAATTTCCGATGGATTATTCACATTTTCAGAGCAGCAAGTGCTTGCCAACCATATCTCCAAATCCGAGTTCCACAAGATAGACTCCCCAGAGGGACATGATGCGTTCTTATTAGAATTTGCAGAGATGAATAAGCTCATTTTGGATTTTGAAAAGACACATTTGAAAGAGTTGATGAGCGTTGAAGTTGATAATTATGATGAGACACTAGAAAATGACTCTTTGGAAGTCACTAAGGATAGTGTATTTGGAGAAGCTGAACTGGACATCACTCAGTGGTGAGCGTATCTTATCATCGCAGCAACAGAACAGAACAGAACAGAACCGAGCCGAACCTGAAAGGGAAAGGGTCCAGTGCAGTCCCGTCCCGTACAACCAGCCAACCAACCGAGTTGAGTTAAAAATTGATCCGGTCTGTAGCGTCTTGCGCGGTAAACAAAACGGAAAAGGGTGAAATCCCGTTTTACTTCTTTTTTTCTATTTTGTGATTTTATAGAAAAGGATAAATAATATTGTAATTATTATTGTTGTAATCATTATTGATAAGGATTTCATTTGTCCAACATCATCACGCTGTGTTCCATCACGAGCAATACATCAATTATAGACCTTATCGAGTTATTTTCTTCCTTCTCCTTTATCGCTCGTTGCTTGACACAAACGTGTATTGAACCAACGATCATATCGAACCTGCCCGTTCAACACAATTTTACAGCATGAGTGAAGAAGAACACAGATCTAGAGACTCATCTCTTCTATCACTATCTTTGAAGCACACACCGCACCCGGTGCAAAGATCCAAATCCTTGTTGAGATCACTTTCCCCCAGCAGGTCCCGATTGGATATTATCAACCCGTTACATTTTTCTCAGGGTCATCATTTTGGCTCATCTAGCTCATCGAAGAGAAAATCTGGAGAGTTGACGAATAGGTCCCCTTCCAAATCCAAATCCAAAAATGATGAATCCGATGTAAATGACTGTGATAAGGCATACAAGACTAAAAACATTGTCACCATGTTGACAGCTGCAAGTATGTATGCCGGGATGGAGCTGGATGTTCAAGCCGGTGAAGACGAACAGGAAGATGAAGATGATGAGGAAAGTTTTGTCTCCACCGTATCCAATGCCACCGATATATCAGGGCTGACTGCAACAGATCCTCAAAGCTTGAAATCAAAGACTTTGACGAAGGAGGATTTGCAACAACTGGTACTGGGATTGGAAAAAGACCATGAGCAAGCTGCCGATGAGCAGAATGGCGATGATGAAATAGAAGAGCCAGATTTTTCCGATCACACCGCCGATGGTCCAAATGAGATAGATACGAGCCAAATTGCATTGTCAAAGGCCACTCCCCCAACTATGCCACTTTTGAGAAGAAGATCTACTCTGCTAGAGTTGTCACTTATTCAAAAATTTACATCTTCTGCATCTCATGATCAATCCACCAACACTCAACGAGCCTTGGCTTTGTCAGAAAAATTGAAAACCACATTTGCCATTGATGATGACGAAGAGTTCTTGACAGATTACTCATGTTGGTTACTTCGTGATGTTCTTTTGCAAGGACATCTCTATTTGACTAAAAGCCACATTTTATTTTTTGCCTTTTTACCAAGAAAACAGGGCAAGGTATCCATGAGTGGATCAATAGGAGTAAGATCTTACCCTTCAAGAAGAGTAATAAAAAGATGGGCAGTGTTAAGAGACTGTGCACTTTCGTTCTATTCGTCTTCAACAGATCTTTACTTCCCTACTTTGACAATAAATTTGCAAAGTGCATTGAGGGCAGAAGTGGTTAATCACGTAAGTGCCATTCCTGGAAAACGTTCCTTATTTGGTGCTAAAGCTCTGTCCCCAGAACCTAAATGGATCAAGCTTTTGACAGAAACACAAACGTATATATTACAAGCAGACTCACTGAATGCTGCAAATGAATGGGTCGCATCATTAAAGAAAAATATATTTGCCGCAAGAAACAAAGGAAATCACGTTGCTATCAAAGTTCCTTTACCAAATGTATTGGATTTGGAATTGACTCCTGTTTTTGAAAATACACAAACTTTAAGGTTAAAAGTGATAGAAAGCTCTGAAACTTACGCAATTGACGATTACTATTTGATGTTTTTCAATCGCGCTGATGAAGCTGTGGATAGTATCAAAAATGCAGTTAAAGTTGTCAATCCAAATTTCGATGTTTCCGAAACACATCTTGACCTTCTGCAAGTTATGGAACGCTCAAGTAGTCAATTGGATAAGGATCTGGCTCAATCGGAAACTTCCACAAATGATGATGAAAACTCTGTCACGAGCCCAAGCTTAAAACCGGTCCCCTCAGGAAGTTTGATCAAGTCTCCACGTTTCCGCTCTTCTTCTTTACACAAATTGGGGCGTACCTTATCTCCCAAGTTTTCGGCAAGACATGGAAGGGACCAGACTGAGGCGAATTCTGATATGTCATCGAACTCTGTTGTCGAAAAAGTGGTGAGGTACGATGATGATGATGACGTTCCTGAAATAGTTTTAAATGATGAAGGGAACGTAAAACAGTTGAACAACGATAGTTCTCCTTCCAGTGAATCCTCAGATTTTTTGCCCGTAGATAGATCCCCAGTGACAAACGAATTTTCATTGGATTCCAATCTTAACGACGTCGATGAAGCTTATCAAAGTCAACAATCAAGATGGACTCCAAAGGCTTTAGTGAGAGGAGTTTACAATTCAACGACTTCGGGTATCACCCATGTCGCAAATCTTTCCACCATGTGGGCTTCGAATCCCCATCATTATGACGAGGTTAATTCCCTTGAAAGAGGTGCTGAAGACCCGTATTTGATTAAAGATGCCAAGGAAAGGCTTGAAGCCACTCAAAGATTTCAAAAGTTATTTTCTTTGCCTTTGGAGACAAAATTGATTTCATCGTATTATGCCCACTTGATCAAAAATGTGCCTATGTATGGTAAAATATACTTGGGGGATGATCGTATTTGTTACCGATCTTTAATTCCAGGAACTAATACATTGATGATACTCCCCTTTGAGGATATTGAGAACGTTTATAAGGAGAAGGGTTTTAGATTTGGTTATTCAGGTTTGGTTATTGTTATTCATGGCCACGAAGAATTGTTTTTTGAATTTGGCTCATCAGAGGCAAGAGATGACTGTGAAACATTATTGTTGAAACAGATTGATAATCAAATGGCAAAAACGATGGAAAAGGCAAGCATCAACAACGCCAATGCTGATAGTGTCAAGTTGGCAGATTCTGTAACGAAGCTTGCTGATGCAAGAGTGAGATATGTTGAGAACAAGTTGAATTATATGTATGGTATGAATGTGCCAATTATTCTTGAGAACAGCCCTTATTCTCGAACGGATTTCAAGCCAAACACGTCCTATCGATTTACTCTTTTAACTATTGGGTCGAGAGGTGATGTACAGCCTTATATTGCCCTAGGAAAGGGTTTGATAAAAGAAGGGCATCGTGTTAAGATTGTAACTCATAGTGAATTCCAACCATGGATTGAGAAGCACGGTATGAGTTTCAAGCCTATTGCCGGTGATCCTGCAGAGCTAATGAATTTGATGGTAACCCATGGTACGCTTAGTGTAGCATTTTTGAGAGATGCCTCTTCCAAATTCAGAGGTTGGATTACCGAGCTATTAGCCAGTTCATGGGAAGCTTGTCAGGATACTGACGTTTTAATAGAATCTCCATCAGCGATGGCCGGTGTGCATATTGCAGAAGCCTTAAATATTCCATACTTCCGGGCGTTTACGATGCCTTGGACCAAGACAAGAGCATATCCACATGCTTTTATTGTTCCAGATCAGAAAAGAGGTGGTTCTTACAATTATTTGACTCATGTTATGTTTGAAAACGTATTTTGGAAAGGTATTAGTGGTCAAGTCAATAAATGGAGAGTTGAAACTTTGAAATTACCAAGAACAAACCTTGAACATTTACAACAGTCCAAGATTCCATTTTTATACAACATATCTCCTACAGTCTTCCCACCTAGTGTTGATTTTGCCAGTTGGGTTAAAGTGACTGGTTATTGGTTCTTAGATGAGGGAAATACGTATGATCCACCTAAAGAGCTTGTTGCCTTTATGAAAAAGGCAAGAGATGATGGTAAAAAATTAGTCTATATTGGATTTGGGTCAATTGTTGTTTCTGATCCAAAGGAATTAACAGAAGCAGTTGTTTCCGCTGTGCAAGATGCCGATGTTAGATGTATTTTGAACAAAGGATGGTCTGAAAGGTTGGGTGCTGCGGATGCCAAGCAAGTGGAAGTACCGTTGCCATCATGCATATACAATTCCGGTTCAATACCACATGATTGGCTTTTTGGTCAAATTGATGCTGCTGTACACCATGGTGGTTCAGGAACTACTGGGGCAACGTTAAGAGCTGGATTGCCCACCATTATTAAACCCTTTTTCGGAGATCAGTTTTTCTATGCAAATAGAGTTGTTGATATTGGTGCTGGAATAGCCTTGAGAAAATTAAACACCAAATCATTGAGTAAGCTGATGAAAGAAGCGACTTCTAATCAACGTATTATTCAAAAGGCAAAGGATATTGGTCTGAAGATAAGAGAAGAAAACGGTGTCAATCTTGCCATTGCAACTATTTATTCTGAAGTTGAGTACGCTAAGCAATTAATCATCAGCAAAAGAGAGAAATACGGGCCTCTGCTTGATAAACAAACTGAAGAGTTAGAAGATGGTGATAGGAGTAAAGATGATTCTTGGTTAATTGTATGAGCAATTTTTTTTTTTTTTTGTTTTTTTTTTTTTCGAGGTATTGATAAGATATAATAACATTATAATTTATGCAAATAGTTCTTTATTTTTTATTATTCAAATTATTTAGTCAATACAAGTGCAGGTAACTTTTTTTATTCAATAGAAAGCGTCATTTTCTGGTTGTGAGCAATTATAAACTGTGATGTGACTATTATGTGCGTAGCTTGTTGCCATCATCATCCTATGAGGATGTAATGTCAATGTAGAAAGATAACTTGAAGGCCTATTACTCAAATAACCATATGGATTCTTAACGGTGGTGACAAGATCACCAGAAGTTGTCATAATCTCAACGTTTTTAGAACCAGTAGCGAATATCGGAGCATGTTCATGAGCTTCCATAGTCATTAAACTTCTAAGGTTCTTGATCGTGGATAATGGTTTATCATTTCTAATATCCCATAGATTTATAGTACCATCAGAATTACCAGATATCAACTCTCTAAACCCACCACGTTGTAATTGTAATTTTTTAATTGATGAATTATTCGTCTTCCATATCTTCACCATCGATTCTCTAGAAGATAATCTTCTATCATAAACTCTGATTGTACCATCATTGAATCCACATGAGAAAATGCTTCCAGCAACTTGATCTGACGTGATGGAGCTAATGACACTTGTTGAACGTGCTGGAATATCAATAATACACATTTCACGAGGAGCATCCCATAACCTTATTATTTTAACATCACCAGTGACTAACAACGATCCTCTCGATTGTTGCCATTCCGATATCAAACCTGTTGACCTAGAAGTTAACAATAAATCTGTCAATGCTCTCCATGAAGATATTAGTTGAACTTCATCTGTAGAATGGAAATTTTTGTACAATTTAACAATTCCATCAGATGAACCTGTTAAAAGTAATGGGGAATCATCTTCAT
Source organism: Nakazawaea ernobii (assembly GCA_030567655.1). NCBI lineage: Eukaryota > Fungi > Ascomycota > Pichiomycetes > Alaninales > Pachysolenaceae > Nakazawaea > Nakazawaea ernobii. The sequence continues at coordinate 131,446 of JAJLSN010000252.1, forward strand.
TTAAAAATTTAATATCAGTTATCTTTGTACCGAAGGAATTAGCATTGGAGAAACGTGAAAGTTGCTCCTTTTTTTGGTAGTCAAAACATGTTACATTATCACTGTCATCTGTGCAAACCAAGTAATCTTCAAATTGAGTGAATTTTAACAACTTAGGTTGCGTCTTGTTATCAAGAGTGCAAAACACATCATTCCAATTCCCTGATAGTGACAAATTCTTTTGTGCTTGAGTTTCGGAGATTATAGCTTCATTTCTATTTCTTCTCCAAATCTTCTTGGTGTATTCTTCGCTTCCTGGTTCTTCTGTTTCTTGTATACCTATTTGAGGTTCTTGGAAATACTCGCAACTATAATCGAAAAACCCAGATGCCAATGGGAGTTCAGGAAGCTTTTTCATATCCCGCCTTTTAAATCTAGGTGTCTGTGGCTTGAACTCCAACCCATAACCAGAAGCAACGGGTTTGTAAGAAGTACTGAGAAGACCATTTAAAGTTAAAGAGTCATTCGATGCGGTACCTTCGCCATTAGTATTCATTAAACTCAACGACTTCAACAAATTAGAGATGAAAGGAGTACTTTTCAATTTTTCCGTAATTGAAGAGTTTGAAATCATCGAGGCAGATGAAGCCACCCTTCTACCTTCCGTTTCAGTAGTAATCATGGTGGAGTTTCCATTGTTCAATCTTTTTATATTCAAAGAAGTTGATCTATTACCAGATGACATATTTCCCTGTGCTCTTTTCTTTACATTAAGCTCATTTATTTTGTGACGATTGTCTTCCTCACTAGGCATATTGATGGTACTTTTTTGTAAAAGATATTGCTCCATTTCGTTAACAATCTCAGATAATTTGCTTTCATTCAATTTTATCAAAACGTAGTCAACAAGGTCCTGAGCATAGCAACGAACTTCATTGTGCGGATCTTCTGAGAATATTAATAGCAGTTTCCAAGCAGTACTGAAAATTGTACCGTATGAAGGTGAGCTACGGCGGACTTCATCTATCGCCATTGGATCGTCAATTAATGCAATCTCTTCTTCCAACTGTCCAAACGCACTAACCAAAAAAAATGAAAGATACTTCAATACAAACTTGCTGAAGAACGCCACTATTTCTCTTCTCACTATAGGCGAACCATCACCCATCAAGTTTAACACAGATATTGCCAACCTTATTTCCTGTTGCTGAAGCTCTTCTCTTCCAAAATTGTTGGTATTGTTTTCTTCTTCCTCATTATTTACATCTGGTAAGAAATTGGCAATTGCCAAAATTATCGAAGTTCTAACCTCTGGAATGGGGTCATTCAACAAATTCACAAGTCTGTCGAGAATTCCATCCTTATATGAAAGCCATTTTCCTTCCGGATATTGATCCCACAATTGTGACAAAAGCAACAGAGACCATTGGCGAAGATGTGGATTTGATGTAGTTTCCAATATGTTTAAAACTGTTGCCGTATTGGCAGAATTGATTATTAATTTTTTGTTTGATGCTTTGTTTCTAACAAAGAGAGAAAGGATGAAACAACACATCGCTTTGTGTGGTTCTCCCAAAATATGATTGTCAATACCAGCATTGCTGCCAGGAAGCACTTGAATGTTTAAGATTTGTAAGAAATAATCATACCCTTTATCTTTCGTCAATTCCTGTTGTGTGTTTTTGTAGTCAACTCCTAAAATTCTGGCCCATATAAATGTTAACACAGGTTTCAATTCTTGAGCGGGACTTTGTAACAATTTCAACACATATGGGAAGATTCCAATAGACAATGCTAAATACACAGCCCAGGGACCCAAATCCAAAAATCGTGAAAGTAAACTCAATGCCCTTATACGATGAACTTGAGATAGAAGTACTTGAAGAACAATCGGTAGTTGCTCAGGTGGCTGTCTAGACTGAGAACCATATTTCAACCACATTTCAAACGCTGTCAAATGCTGTTCGAAAAAAGTCGAATGCTGGAAATTTGCCATAAAAGGATCAGGGGCGACGTTCCGTGGAACTCCCCCATTCATATCAGCCAATTGCTGAGCCAGCAGCTGTTGCTGATGAAGTTGCAATTGCTGAAGTGAAGTAGCTGGGTTACCTGTATTTTTTTGGTTCATAAGCAATTGCGAAAGTATTTGGTCAATGGCCAAATCGAATGAATCCCATAAGGAATGATTTCTAGTGTCTGGCAAAGGTGGGTCAGACATTGGATTGCAGCCCACTAATGGCATGATTCTCTTTGCTAAAAGAAAGTTACGGAATAAAGCTGCAACCATTAAATCTTGTCTGAATAATCTCTTGAAAAGTGGTCTTGAGAGTGATGTCCATGCTATAGTATCAGTAATTGCAGTGAAAATCCAATTCAATTCACCCAAAGGTGTTCTCCTATCTGTCAATTTCCCCGGAATTATAATCAGTCCATTTTCATTGTACAAAGAATCATAATAGCCATGCTTCTTTAAAGGAGAATTCATCACAAACCATTTGACACTTATTTCGATTGGTGAGGTTAGGCAGCAAGTGAACAAATCTGCCGGTAGATCTGGATTCATGGGTAAGAGCTCATTTGAACGACAAGCCGCCAATTGTATAGAATCGATATAAGCCGACGTTGGTGAAGGTGCTGAAATGTCATGATTACCATTATTATCATCGTCTATTCTCTTTTGAACAAATTTTTTGAAATTTAATATGATATTCCCTGCTGAATTACAATCATAAACATAAATGCAAGGAGCACCTAGCCAAGTTTGTAAGTCGTACAATGAAATAGGTATATATTGAGTATAACCTCTGTTGAACACCCAAATTTCACCACTCAGGGTCGGTTGTGGTACACCATGCCCGTTATAATGAAATAATATTCTCTCATCTTTAGATGATCTTCTGAGCTGATTTAAAAAACGCTTCATGTCTTCCACGGATGGATCCAATGATTGTTTATATTTTGTTCTCATTGATAAGTTTTCAAGATTTTTTTGTATAGCATCTCCAATGGCTTGAAGACATTTCTTAGTATCAGTGAAACTAGCAGGATTGATGCCTCCTTCCACTACAGCACAAGGGTGAGTCTTCACTATATCTGGGGGGTCAACCCCCAAGTTCAAACATAGCACTATTGCTGCACTTACAGTCTTTTGTCTGTCCTTCATGATTTTCCAGTCCAGAATCGGTTGATAGTTTCTGTAATTGGCCAATTTCTCCTCCTCTGTCATGGGATTACCCGACGTGTTATGCCTCTTATCATCGTAGTATATGAAGAAGCTATTTGCTAGTATATCCATGTATTCCGGTGACAAATATTCCTTTTCGAATCCATGCCTCATTTCCATGTTCAAAGACTTGAATTGTCTTTGTTTTTGTACAAGTTCTTCCAGTATCTCCACTGTCCCATTTTCGACTGTATTATTGGAGTTCCCTGTCACCACATCAAGTGGGCATATGGAGACTGGGTCCGAAGCCTGCACTATATCAATTGGCATCTATTTTGATTTTGACAACGGTTGTAGTATTGCACACAAAATTGAAATAGTTGTAGAGCAACTAGCTTGATGAAGGCTGATAGTGTGACTATCTAAAGCGCTGTGATTTCAAATGAAAACCAATCAGAACAATAGCGCTGTTGTGATGGCTACTCAACTTGATTAGTTTCGTAAAGATGCTGGTTCGTTTGACGTTTCCAGTAAATAAATTGTAGACAAGAAAAAAGTTTCCAGCTAACAAAAAATGGGATTTTAAACACTACAACTTTCAAATCAACACTAAGAGTGTTTGTAAATAGCCGACAATGGCTTCTTCCAAAAGTTCCAACCTACTGATATCAAGCAGCCAGCTCAGTCTCTCCCCAGTCAACCCTGACTATATTGTATACCTATCCGAGGATTATATCGGAGTTAATGAGCCTTTCGTATCAACTGTTTACGAGATCCATGGTGAACTCAGCAGAGAAAAAAATAAAAGAATAGAAAATGCAGCAAAGATAATTTTTCATTGGAAAGTCTCAAAGAGTTTAGATCCGTCAACTACCCTGTATATATCATTCACCCATTAAACTTGTGGCAGTTATCCTTGGAAATTACAAGTTTCTGGATCCAAAAATGTCAATGTCTTCTGAAATGGCCGGTACAATAGAAGAAATAGAGATAGTTGGAGATGGCAAAATACGAGACGATTCCAGTAATGGTTCGAAATCAATAACTTTAAATCAGCGGATGCTGAGTGCATGTGTCGGGTCTTTATTGACATCTTTGGTGGTCACTCCATTCGATGTGGTGCGAATAAGGCTACAACAACAACAGATATTATTGCCGTCATACATCACATCAACAGATGGTTGTTGCAAGCAGGTATTTTGGCAAGTTGACTCTGATGCCAAAATTGAAAAAAACACGCTCCTGAATAAGAATGCGAATACTATCCCAGGAAATCTCCTGTCCAAGAACAATGCCATAATGAACGAATTTTGTGTATCCAACTCTTGTGCCCAAGATATGAAGATTAAAGGCACGTTCTCGGGTATATCGAGAATCTACACCCACGAGGGATTTTTCGCACTATACAGAGGATTGAGCTTGGTTCTTTTAATGGCAGTGCCCTCAAATGTTGTGTATTTTTCTGGGTATGAATATCTTCGAGATTCGTCACCAATAAAGCATTATTCAGTGATCAATCCTTTGCTATGTGGTGCTTTAGCAAGAGTTTTATCTGCCACTTCAGTGGCCCCAATTGAATTGTTGAAAACAAGATTACAAGCTATACCAACTACTTCCAAGCTCAACTCTAATCAACTATTGCACTTGGTCTTGAAAAATTCATTAAAGGAGATCAAAGAAACAGGCTTGTCGTCTCTTTTTCGTGGGTTGCAAATAACTCTTTGGAGAGATGTTCCATTCAGCGGGATCTACTGGTCTTCATACGAGTTTGTCTCACGCAAGTTGAAACAACATGTTCCTCAGTTGAGACCGTTGAGACCATCGTTGGACCCAAATAATAATACGTTGATCGACTCTAAGCTTTTCCTAAATAGCTTTTTGAGTGGCTCTATCTCGGGGCTTGTGGCTGCTATACTGACCAACCCATTCGATGTTGGCAAGACAAGATTACAAGTCTCAGCTGAAAATCTGAGAATCCCAATGTTCAAGTTTTTATATAGCATGGTGAAAAATGAAGGTATTAGCTCTATGTATTGCGGACTTCTCCCAAGATGCTTGAAGATTGCTCCTTCGTGTGCTATCATGATCAGCACTTATGAATTGAGTAAAAGGCTTTTTGCTGTTTCTTGAATTTTCTGTATATAAGCAACAAGGATGGATATTGAGACTTTTATGACACTCGGTTTCTTTGACCCATCGTTAATATGATTATGACTAAAACTTCTTTCTGTAGGATAAGTAAATTCTGTCTCTGCTAATTAATGAGTCTTTCAATGATGGTCGCGCTTCTTCTTATCAGTGATTAGGAGAGAAAGGGGATCTATAGGCTTATCAAAAGAATTTCTAGATGACATGTCACGTGCAGAACCCTTTGCTATGCGTGCGTTGGTCACGTGCAATAGTGTAATTTTGTGAAATGAGGACTCTCAATTTTTTCTCTACAATTTTATGTCAAACATCAATCAAGATAACCATCATCTCTTCGAACTGCTAACTACAGTCAGCGATTAGCATTATCGGCGACCCTGTGTGAACTACTTCATTGGAAAAATAAGAATAGAAGTGTTTTTATTTATATGAGCTTGTTATCAATTATTATATGATAATAAAATATTTTTTTTGCTTTGATACTGATAAAAGATCGATATGTCGAGCAGTTTTAAAGACGTTGAGGACCACTTGAAGCACCTTGATGAGACAAATGAACATGCAGATGCGACTCCTGCTGCTTTGTTGGAACAGTTGATCTATGTGGACTCGTTCATGCCTGATTCTGATCCAACGTCGTTCGATAATCAATTAACGGCAGAATTAGCGGCATTTGCTGATGACTCGTTTATATTTCCAGATGAAGAGAAACCCAAGATAAATGATCAGAATGATGGCCCTACGCCCAATGGCCATTATAACCATGGTATAAACTTTGGTGATAGTTCAGCCTTACATGCTCAATTGAATGGAAATAATGAAGATCCTAATAGTATATTTATCAACAACAATTTTACTGAGGGAAATATTGCTGGAACGCAATCAATAAATAACGCTTTCAACCAGGAAAATGGAAATGAGATAAATCCCGATTTACTATCTCAAAGTTTGGTGACAATACTTTCATCTCAAGGAAATACGAACAACTCTGTGATAGATTCGCTTTCAGCAAGTTTGTTGTCGAACGTACCGAAGGTTTATGTGCCTCCTGGGGCTTCATCCACTTTAGCATCTGCAGGATTATCCCAGATTCAAATAGATGCACTCGCTGCATTGATAGCGCAACATCAATCAAGATCAGGTACTGGAGCCCTTGATCAATCTTCACTCAATGAAAGCACTGGATTTCATGACAGTGCTGTCAGTGCATTGAATGGAATTAGTCAAAATTCAACTTTGATAAACAACTTTACGCCCAATGATCAACAGTATCACGGGAATGCCCCATTATCAAATCTTGTTTCAATTTTGAATGCGAATTCCCCTCGCCCTGCAACCCGTTCAAGCTCCACAATAGAAGCTCGAACTGATTTATCCACATCTCACAATATATATGATCAGGGACTGTCACAATATGGCAACCCAAATTCTCCACAGGGCTCTTCAAGTACAACTTCTCCTATGGGTAATATGGGCCAGCAATACAGTTCTGCTCCATCTCCTTCAAATGGTTCATCAGATGCTGTTGATTCCGACAAAAGGCGGAGAAATACAGCGGCGTCTGCTAGATTTAGAATTAAAAAAAAGCTCAGAGAGCAGGAAATGGAAAGAAATATAAGAGAATTGAACGAAAACTCTCATAAATTGCAAATGAGAATTCAACAATTGGAAATGGAAAATAGATTATTGAGAAATTTGGTAGTTGAAAAGGGAGCTCAAAGGAACAATGATGAATTGGAGCAATTAAAGCAACGTGCAAGGGAAGGGATATAATGATTTTGTTTGTTTGTGTACTATGGATGTAAAATTATTACTTATTATATTACAAATATACATTGTAACGACTTTAAATCAAAACTTGGAACCTAAGAATCATGCTTTACGCTCATAAATACCAGTAAGCTGTCCATATCCTATCACATTCCCTTGTGCTTCATTTTTAAATGCTTTCAAATCAGGTATGCCATCAACTTTTGATAATCTATCAGTAGCTTTCGAGTTCAAGGCAAAGATTTGAAAGACATATCTATGAGGACCGTGGTTAAGAATTGGACGAGGCCCTGCGTATCCTAGTCTTTTAAAAGAACCGTACCCAAATTTATAGTCATTTTTTGATTGTTGATCCTTCTTTGAGTTGAGCAGCCCGGTCTCAAATTCTCTTTTTTCTGGAGAAATATTGTAAACAAATAAATGAGTAACTGGACGGGGAATTGGAACATCGATATCTTGCACAACAATAACGAATGAAGACAAATCAGATAGGGTTTCACTCAAGCTCCAAGAAATAGCTGGAGAATTATTATCTCCAACCCCAACACCAGCAGTGACTTTTGGCATGTGTTCTCCTTCTGTAAATTGCTCACTTGTAAGGATGATGTTTTTAGGAACC